>UXGD01000544.1:0-54519 GCA_900474315.1 Torymus auratus | reverse complement strand
ATAGGTTATACAACAATATCGTTACCGCGAATCTACTCTCAAATTTCATAAGGAACAAAATGAGACTTTGATCGATATGATTGCATGTAAAATAAAAATTTGCAAACAAGCGACGTGTTAGTGAAATTAAAAAAAAAATGTTTTCCACTTCTTAAGACACCCATCATTCGAATAAACTTGATGTTGTTGTATGAAATATAAAAGACAAAAAAAAATTCATTACGAATATCTGTATATATTGCTATATATATACACACATATGTGTGATGAACAACTGTTTCTTTTGACTCTTTGCAGCGGTTAAGTAAACAAGCTCATTTCCATAAAATATTTTTGTCACATGAAACGTTACAATTGCCATCAGATATTTTCAGTGAATATAAGAGAACGGATTTAAAAAAATCAATATTTATCAAAATATAGGACCTTCTTATCGGTATACATTTGTTTATGTAAAAATGTGCAAAAAACGATACTGTAAATTACAAGTGCCATACGATCTACAATTTACGTCAAGCTTGTCGACTTCTAAAATGATTATCGCTAATTACATCATTATACATATGTAACAATATGTATACATACATAATCAAGCAGTGCCGAACTCTACAAAAACTGTATTAACTAACAAAAACTTTGGAAAATTTTTCATTTTTTCATAGATTTTTTTGGAACATTAAATTCTACATATAAATATTTTTTAAGAGCTCGGCATGCTTTTACAACATCGTTTGATCATATGTCGTGAGCTTTTTTTTTTTTATGTACTATAACGAACAATCTCTGCCAATACTTTTAAATCACGGAGTTTTTAACATTCAAATTTAAATAAATTACAAGAATATATAGAACTATATAATTTTGTACGAATGGTCATTCGAGTTCCAAACAAAGACGAGAGTCTTTCTGATACTTTGACTGCTTTACTGCGTTTAATCTCTTATCTTTATTCCCTGTGCTCCATTAAAGTTTTTTCGAGTAAGTGTAACTTAAAATTGAAATTTCAATGACAAACGCAATAATTTTAAATTGGGATTTTTTAATCAAGTATTTGATCAATGCATCTAAAAACTTTGAGATCACTGAGACAAAATTTTTAATTGATCTTTTCTGGATTTAAAAATTAAAGCCGATAAAAGTTCCACTGACTAGATTTAATAATACTCGACTAGAACTTTTATTTAAAGTAAACTTAAAATTACTGCTTGTATACTTTAGCTTTGTCTTCAGACTTTGAAATACATAATAGTCCAAACACAAAAACATTACTATAAAAGAGTAACATAAGCATTAGACATATCCATTACAAATCTGAAGTTACCATACATTTGTCATAGTTTGCTAATATTTATTACTATAATTTGTTGCTTTAATGATGATAGAAAATGATTATCCCACCATTGTTTATCATCATACAATATCAAAGATTATTATCACCAATCTGTGTCTGCTGTTAATATAATTATTATTTTATTAATTAATATACATCCTTATTGTATTTTATTATTTATGGCATTTTTTTTTTGTTAATCATATAGAATGTCAAAATTACAACATTGTTTTAAAAGAGAACCATATACGTATACAGCAGACATTCAGACCAAGTGAAAAACATCTTTAAATAATAAAATGTAAAATTTCATAACACTAAATTAATCATTCTTGATTAAGTGCAAACCGTTTCCTACCACCAGCTGATCCATAGGGAAATCCAAGATGACAGTGGCGTGGAATGCCATATTTCCTGAAGCTATCACATATTCACACAGAGAAAACCAGCTAAATGCTGTTGAAAATTTGACAGAAAATCATAGTTTTATGAATAAAATAATTAAGAGAAAAATAAAAATGTACATTTTTTAATTACTTTTTAAACATAATAATTATAAATAAGAATATTTTTAATACCCAGATCATGGCACAGTAATCGATGCTTCAAGAAGAAGATAATAAGGCCGACAGTGCTGATCATACTCGTTGTGAAAAGGGCTTGTTTGTACTGCAGACTTTGTGCATTTGGCGTAACTAGGCGACCCAATCTTACAGCTACCAGCATGTGTGCAAGAGAACTTATCATGAACACTATAAAGGTCTTCTCATGCACCGCTGCAAAATAAACAAAAATATTTTAACGAAATTCTGAATGTAAAATATTAAAAAATATATTTAAATTTAATTCAAAATTTATTTTAATTTTTTTTTTTAAATACTTAAAACTTGAAATATAGAATTATAATAATAAAAACTGACCATAATTTTCTTTATTGGAAATATAGGTAACACCACACAGAGCAGCAACTTCTGCAATATTCAGCCAATAACAAAGATTTAAAAGTCTAAATCCTTGTATTTTTTTAGGCACATCCTCAATGCTTCTGAGAATTTTGTGATAGAATGAGTAATAAACACTGGCTATAAGAAGACGTGGTCCAATATGCAGGGCTATGCTCACACGCCACAAGTATCTTTGAGGAGATACCCCAGTAATGGCTGATATTGATGGAAGAACATTATAGACCTATATGAATAAAAAATCATTTTTTGTATAAGAATACCCGGTCAAAAATATACAGCTAGGAAACCCAGTTGGATCCATGTCATATGGGAAATTCAGCTGGATCCGGGTGGATTTACATAGATTTCAGTAGATTTTTTAGCTAGATTCCTACTTTGATCCATGTCACATGAATTTCCCAGCTGGATTTCCCATGTGACATGGGTTAAAGTAGGAATCTAGCTAAAAAATCTAATGAAATCCATGTGAAACCACCCGAATCCACCCGGATACAGCTGAATTCCCAATGGAAATCTAGTTGGATTTCCTAGCTGGATATTTTTGACCGGGTAATAGCTGCAATTTATTTGTTTGAACTATGCCTAATGTCAAAAAAATACTTACCCTACAATGGGTCTCATGGATGTCATCTTGTTGATATATGTAGGCTGTCACAAAGCAAAACAGCAAAGTGGCAAGTGGTATTGTAACTGTGATCACGCACAATTGTCGAAAAGGTATCATCAAATATATGGAACTTCTGTTACTGCCATTGTTGCTGCTGATCTCAGAGTTGGTACTCTGGCTGGTGCTGATGCTGGTACCCACTGCATTGCTCACCTCCATTATCTCCAGACCTCTTCTTACGGACTTTAACGATTAAAATCACACACAGGAACTTAAATTATCATTCGGTGCACAGGCTCCAAAACCATGGCTGGTATCTCCTTCAGGCGGCGAATCCTTCTCGCTTTGCTTCCATCCTTTGACTGTTTGTCTTGCTCAAACACTTGGCATGTTCCTTTGCAGGAAAACGTACCTGGAAAAGACCAAATTGAAAAAATAAATAAAATCACTCTACCTCTTGCCTGGAAATTACCTACTGCCTCTTCTCCTCTAACTGCCTGAATAACAAACCCCATCTCCCTAACAAACAATAATAGATCTGTCCTCTGTCTAATCAATCTAATAACGAAGCACCTGCCTGAACAACAACACGCAGCAGAGAAAACAATAACCCATGCAACATACCCTACAGTACTCTCATTAAACCCAGGAATTTAACGAGGTCTCCGCAAATCGAGCGAGCTCCAATCCCCAGAGAGTGTTACATAAACCTCGCGGCAGCAGCAGCAGTGGCAGCTCCTATCACTTTATAACGACGCCTTATCAAATCACGCTCCTTTTTTTTTCTCTCTTGTTCGTTTATAGTCACGCACAGACACACGCCACGTTGCTGTAGCCGCTGATGCTGCTGCGGCATATAATATAAGGTATGACAATGAAAACGCGCACCGCGCAACCCCTGCTCGCGCGCGCCCGAAAATCGATTTAACCCCTCAAGAGCTAGATAGACTCACAGATATATAGACACAAGAAAGAGATAGATATAGAGGGCTGTGGAATACTAGTAGATACTACCTAGAAGAGCTCATTCGTGCAAAATTGATTTTTCGTTAACCCAGTTTGTCTATTAATAACGAAAAGAGCCAAGGATAGAGTGATGAGAGGGAGGGAAAGTGCCAAGGGCTGGGCAGGAAACGCAGATGGGTTATAATCACTATCACAATCCCCGGAATAGATAGGTATATATGCGCGAAATGGAAATATACACCAGCTGACGATGATCTCCGATGTACATAAACATAACCATCGCCGCGCGCTATATACCTATATTTGGAATCACGCGCGCTCGCGGGAAACCAAAGGCGGGGAGACGCGCTGGCGCGTACTCGACAACAGTATAGTGCGTGTGCGTATGTGTTTTCTTTGACAAATAAGTAAGCGGGAGCGGGAGGAATGTTGTACACACCCTAAAATTGGCATGCACCAGACACCACCCAATCCGGAGCTCAATCACGCGCGCCTAATCTGATCGAAGTCTTTGCGCGCGCCATTCCACCCACAAAAGGTCAATGGCGCGAGCGCTCGCGGCTCCAGTAGGTATTTTTATATCACTTCACTTTTTATCAGCGAATATCACGAAACTTCACTTTTATTGGGCACGGACGAGCTTACCTGGGAGGATAGCGAAGCGTGTCGCCGATGCGCATGCAGACTGCCTCCTCCACTCCGCATCGAAATGCGTGCGCGTTGTATATAAGTATACACCTAATAATCCGTATAAATATATGTATATATATCTAGTCTACGACCCGTTTTGTTCTGCTACTCCTCGTTTTTCGGCAATACCGGCGACATCTGTGCGAGCGAGCGTGCTTTTCCAGGATCTCACTGCTCGACCCAGCTCGACTGCTACGCGGTGCATCGCATCACGCCGCGGCGCTGGCAGCACTTTATGCTGAGCTGCACTGACGAACAGCTGGTATAAAAAATCGAACGTGCCGCGTTGCCGCCGCATAACATATACCTACCTATCAGAGGAGGAAGGTGACACGTGGATGTGCGGCGAGCCGATGCTCATCTTCGTCGGGCGTTCGAAAGTATTGCGAGTGTAATATAATGAAAAGTGACTTCGGGTTGTTGACGACGACGATGCTCATGTATTGTGCAGTTGAGTAAATAGTGAAGAACCGCCACGCGTCGCACGTCAGACCAAAATCCCGTGCGATGTTGAAGATAACAAGTAGTGGGATTATCGCAGGCGCCTTTTTGAATGTCTTGATGTACACTCGTCCCCCTCTCGTTTAATTCATGGAAGAAGCGAGAGCGCACACATCTAAATTAAGATCTGTCTAATGCCAAGGTGAGGATCGCCAGAGGTGAGAGAGGAATAGAAAGGCGCCGGAGGTCAGAGGAATGTATGTGAGAGATAACGCACTCGAGGATACGAGTGGAATATAATAGGATATCTGCAGTGTATTACATTGTATTCAACTACTATGAATAAATCACGTAAGTGGTGGATTATTTTGTTGATTGGGAGCGTTGTTTTATGGATAAATATGTTGATTTGTAATTTGTTCATTAGAAAATGTCTATGTGCTCAAGTACATCAGCTTGGTCACACTCACGTTGCAAAATGCACTGGTTGGACTCAGCATGCGTTATGCTCGCACAAGATCCGGGGATATGTTTCTGTCCTCCACGGGTAATATTTTTTAATATTAAAGTTTTAAAGTAGATTTTTTATTGAAATGTAATAAAATTATGTATATTTTGCAGCTGTGTTCATGGCAGAAGTTGTCAAACTCATAACTTGCTTGTTTGTGGTCTTTCTGGAAGAAGGAAGTTTTTCTAAATTCATTAATGCTCTTGATTCGACTATTATTAAGCAACCAAAAGATACTCTGAAAGTGTGTGTGCCATCACTAGTTTATGTTATTCAAAATAATCTGCTGTACGTTTCTGCATCAAATTTAGATGCAGCTACATATCAGGTATAGTTAATTCATTTTCCATGGACTTCTTTGAATTGATGTTAATTTTTTTCAAGATATAAATTAACAATGTCTAGTACTACTATGGAAATTATTGTTAAGTGGATAATAATGAATATTATCATTTTATTGCAGGTCACATATCAACTGAAGATCTTGACTACTGCATTTTTTGCAGTTGTGATATTGAAAAAATCTTTACGAAAAATTGAATGGTCAGCTTTAGTGATACTTCTTGTTGGAGTGATTTTGGTTCAATTGGCTCAAGGTGGACCAAAGACAGTTCCATCTGGAATTGTGCAGAATCAACTGCTAGGTTTCTCTGCTGCGTTGACTGCCTGCTTCCTTTCTGGATTTGCAGGAGTTTATTTTGAGAAGATTCTCAAGGGGTCTGAAATCTCAATATGGATGAGAAATGTTCAATTGAGTTTTCTTTCACTACCAATTGGATTTTTGACTTGTCATTTAAATGATGGAAAAGTTATAGAAGACCAAGGATTCTTCTTTGGTTATGACTCATTTGTAATATATCTAGTTATACTGCAAGCGTGTGGTGGACTTATTGTTGCAATGGTCGTCAAACATGCTGACAATATTTTAAAGGGATTCGCAACATCCCTGGCAATAGTAATTTCCTGTGTAGCATCTATATATTTATTCGACTTCCAATTAACATTCCAGTTTACTGTGGGTGCAGCGTTTGTCATCTGTTCTATTTTCATGTACAGTCATCAGCCGAAAATCCTTGCGAGTGATAAACACTTAAGTTCCGAAAAGGTATGAGATTAGGGGATCATCAAATAACTCAATTAACAAAAATGAGATCACATACTCATAGTAGGCTCTAATGATGTCAAAAAAACACAATTCCACTTTTGTTTTATGAATGGTATTGCCTTGTAAAATAATCCAATAGATTTTCAAAGTCTATAAAACAATTAATTATCTGTTAGCAGAGAACTTTTATTTTATTTTTCTAAGTAAACTACTTCTGAGTTTTTAAAGTAGGTAGATATTAAATTTTATTTCCATGAAGATCTAAAAGCAAATGATAGTAGTGTTAGGAGCAGTAACAATTGTTACAGAGTTGTGATTTTTCATACTAGAGATTTTGAAGAAAATTGTTTTTATTTAATTAAATAAAACTATTTTTATAAGATGGAGTCTAAGATTGGTGGTTGTATATATGAGAAGCCTGTTATATACTAGGTTTGTAAGTATTCTATACTTAAAGAAGTCAAAGACTTTTGATTTTCATAAAATGAATTTTTATGAATAAATATTTTATAAAATTTAAATTTAATTAGTCTTATTTATTGTCGATGTACTTATTCAACGTAAAAATCATTATTTAAAGTATTTCAACAAGATTATTTTCATGTGCAATAATGTTATATTTTGTCTGAACATAAAAGTATTTAGAAGCATTTATTATAAATTTTAAGCTTATTATAAAATTAATTTTTGTTTAATTATTATTATTATTTATTATTAAGTAAATAAATATAAGTAAAATTTTGCTACTTATAAAAACTTTTTCAGAAATCTCTCTACTTCTTTTTGTCTGTATAAATAGTTGCAGTCATCGAATTGAGAGAATAATTTTATTCTTTTTAAAGCAAAAATTAATTATTTTTGTTTCAATAGACTGTACCAATCAGCAATAATATAATTTACAATAAAAATATTTTTCGAGACACGAATCTATATTTTTAGTTCAACAACACCTACAAATCATTTCCTACAGCTATAATATATAAAAACTTTCGAAACTATCACCAAGAAAATCCAATCCAATCAAAAGGCTCCAATAATTTTCCAAAACGTATTATATATAATTCTTCATCTCAGAGTGCAATACACCCATTTTCAATTATACCCCCTTATGACGTCACGAATTTTTCAAAAAATTACACCACATTTCAAACCTTCCTCCATACCGCCATGACGCCGGCACGTCGGCAACCTAATCTGCGCGCACGATTCTCTCATCACCATCACCACACAACGTGCTTTTTTATCCCACTACTATACTTGTATGCACACCAACACTCGCGATTGTATCAGCCGCTTGGTAGAACCGCGCGAGCCAAGGGCAGCCAGTAGGCTCGCGTCTTCGCGTCGACACGCCATATTCCGCGCTCCAGTAGTTACATTTCGCTCACCACACACAACCTCGCCGAGTATAGTTGAATTTGGAACTCTAGCTAGATTGCGCGTGCGTGTATGTGTGTGTGTGTTTGTTTTTACCGTGTTTCCGCAGAGGATTTAAAATCGAGGTGTCGATCATGAGCGAGCCACAGTGCAAAAGGAGCAAGATGACAGGCACGAGCACACTGGAGCAGCTTAAGTCGATGACGGTCGTCGTCGCCGACACCGGCGACTTCGAGGGTATGTATATATACACCACGTGCGAAGTTGCATATATATTATATTATGATTCGGTTTCTCGCGTGTGAATAAAGTAGTGCGTACTTACTCGCTTTTTTGCACGATGCTCGACTTTCGAATATTTGGCTTTCAAATTCGACGGTTGATAAGGCGGCATAGAGGAGAATTCCATGGCTATAAGCTGGCGCGCGACGATGATGACTAGGGAGATTGAGCTCGCGCGCTACCGTGGCGAGCGCGCGGTGTTGCGGATCAAGGTTGCGCTTAGACGCTCCACAGCACTCGATGCAAGGATTTTTTTTTTTTTTTATGAATTATGATTGCGAGCCGAGTATGTGTGACATGATGAGCGCGAGAGATATAGCGTTGGAAAATTTTTTGCACGCGCGTGCGTGGATGTGTGTGCACGGTATTATGTAATATGTTATTTTCTATGATAGCGTCGTGTGCGTGGTTCGGAATAGTTTTTTTTTTTTTTACTGTAGAGTTGATGATTTGGGATTTACAGCAGCTATAGATATATGTATTAAAAGGGTAGAAAGTATATGGGTGATTCGATACTTATAATGTATAGGATTTAGTAAATAATAAACCTCGAAATAAACTAAACGATGTGCGTCTATTGCGTGCCAAAACATAAATACCGGTGAAAAATTATTCAATTCGCTACCATAACAGTTTTACCGTTTCACGAGCGTTAAATAAAAGCCCGACGGAATTCACGGAAAAACAATTTTCCACTACTACTATATAACTACTATATAGATACTACTGCACTGCACGCGCGCGCATGACTCTGCACTTTATTCTATATTCTCAACTCTCAATGCCGCCACTTTCCCACACACGCATCTCTGAAAAAAAACGCGAAAATTTCGTTAATCATTCGTATAACTTTTCGCTTGGTGCCTCGACTCTTGCCGATAATACGTGTGCCAGCGATAACGCGGCGTGCTTTATAGGCACCGAGCGATCGTGATCGCGCGCTCCGCCGTCGACCTCTGACCCTGTTTCTTTCGCATTGTACAGTATTAAGTATATAGGTGTGTTCTCAGCTCTTGCGGTGTGTATACGTATAACAAGGAAAAATTATGCAATTGCGGCAGCGATGCGATAACGAGATTTTTTTGCCCGCGCGCATACATATACTCGTTCGACGATAAGTGTATACGAGTGGAAAAAAGTCGTCTAGGTTTAATACTTAGGTGTGAGAGAGGCAGGGTGTTCGGAATATGAATTTTTTCTATATGTAAAAATGTAAGACTTTTTGAATTTCCAATACAAGTTATATTTATAGATTTGTATAAGAAAAAAACTTCTTGTGCTTGAAATCAGTCTTGAAAATCTTTATGACTTATTTTTGCAACATGTATTTTATTTAAACAATTCTTAGCTATCAATTATATTTTTTAAATATAAAAAAAATAATAATAAATATAGTACCTACTTACTTGAACAATGGCACCACGACCCATAATGTTTTATTTTTCAATAAACAATTATGTTCGAAGTTTGCTTCACAAGAAAACTACTTCGGGGATATACCTATATGTATTAGTTATAAAATATTTTTACTTTTTACAGCAATGCAAAAATTCAAGCCTACGGACGCCACGACAAATCCGTCCCTCATTTTGGCAGCTGCCAGTCAAAAGAAATACGCTCATCTGATCGACAAAGCGGTGCACTTTGGCAAAAAGACCGGAGCGTAAGTTTCATCTTTTAATTAATTCTTGCATGCTTTCAAAAATATCGAAGTTAAGGTATAATTAAAAATATATTTATGGATAATTATTCGAATTATTCCAAGCATAAATAATATAAAAATCTGTACGATTTCTCTTAGTTTCAACCTACTAACAAATTTAACGCCTTTCCGAAGGAACTTACATTACAGTCTAAAAAGTTTCTACTTTTCTCATAAAACTATGATTTCTCTTCCTTAAACTCTAATTAACAAACTTAACGTCTCCTTGTAGGACGCTGAAAGAGCAGGTCGAAGCAGCGCTGGACTACACCTGCGTGCTCTTCGGCCAGGAGATCCTCAAGATCATCCCGGGCCGCGTATCCACGGAGGTCGACGCTCGTCTCTCCTTCAACAAGGAGGGCAGCATCCAGAAGGCTCGCAAGATCATCTCAATCTACGAGGAGGCCGGCATCAGCAAGGATCGCGTCCTCATCAAACTCGCTTCCACCTGGGAAGGCATCCAGGCTGCCAAGTAAGTGTTTTTTTTTCGGTTGCTCCGAAATGTGAAATGGAGCAGGAAGTAACTTATTTTTTGTAAATTGTAGGGAGCTGGAAGAGAAATACGGAATCCACTGTAACCTGACCCTCCTGTTCTCATTCGCGCAGGCAGTCGCTTGTGCCGAGGCTGGAGTCACTCTTATTTCTCCCTTCGTCGGCAGAATTCTCGACTGGTGAGTGTGTTGTGTACAGTTGTAATGTAGTATTTCGTAACGGGAAAAAATCAAGATATGAGTTTTTAATTTTATGTATGCCAATGGTTATCTTAAAAAATATTTTAGAATTATTTATTACATGTTTTAATCATACTTATTTTTTCATTATATTTAAGATTAATGAGTAATTAGCGAATTCTCTTTTCAACTATTCAATCTTTTAGGTACGTTGCCAACACTGACAAGAAAACGTACGAAGGCAATGAGGATCCAGGCGTTGTATCCGTCACGAAAATATACAACTACTACAAAAAGTTCGGTTACAAGACTGTAGTCATGGGTGCCTCCTTCAGAAATATCGGTTCGTACTCTACCAATAACTTCATCACTATCAAATTCAATCATTCACAAACTAAACTAAAAATTACATTTCTTTTATTAAGGGGAAATCAAAGCCCTCGCCGGTTGCGACTTCCTTACCATCAGTCCAAAACTCCTGGAGGACCTAGGCAACAGCGCCGAGCCCCTCGCCCGAGTTCTCAGCGTCGACGACGCCCAAAAATCCGACCTGCAGAAGATCAGCCTCGACGAGGCAGCCTTCAGATGGCACCTCAACGAGAACCAAATGGCCACGGATAAGCTCAGCGACGGTATACGCAAGTTTGCCGTTGACGTGCGCAAACTCGAGAAGCTCTTGCAGGACAAGATCCAGGCTTAGAAGAGAAATGTTTTTTATACTCCATGGTGTCGAATACTTATTCTGTTGATAATTGTGAAGGATTTATAAAGCGCCGATGATATGTAGGATGTAACGCATTTACACGTTTTTTTTTGGAATGATGATGTTTTTTCGAAGTTTTACAAATATTTTTTTTTTAAAAAGAGATGCATATATTTGTATATAAATTATTCATTGTGTAAGAACAGCTAAGGCTTCTTAAGTTTTTAAATATTGTATTAAATATATATTAATGAAAACAGGTTGCTTGTTGTGTGCCAATTATTCTGTTGTATACTGCATGTATATTATCTTGACATTCATGTAACTATAGGAAACAATTTCCTACTACAATACACTAAGAGTATTATTGATTAGTTTTGCATATTTATATTCAAAATATTGATACCTTTATCAGTTTTAATTGAATATGGACTCAATTTATAACTACAAATTGTTCATTAAATGTTATACACCTCGAAAAAATGTTGCCAGTAGATAAATTATTTCAGTACAAATTCAGAAAACGTTACATATATCTGAAAAATAAATTTTTAAACACAATACAGAATAGCCCAAACATTTTGGAGCAACCTTCCAAACACGATCATAATCATAACGGCCAAACTCTGAAACGTAGCTCCAATATCTGCCTATACCAACACTCCCCAACGTAATGAACAAATTTCGAATCGCGCCTTGGTAACATTCCTGGTCTATATCAAGTATCGCCGGCCCCATCATATAATAACCAGAACATGCGGCATATACCGCCATCATCAAGCACACACACACACACACACACACGTCACACTGCACATATAAATCTATAGGTAGTAACAATTTCTCTGTTCTCTTTTCATTGCGCGGGCGTGTGCGACGCTGCTGCCACTCAATCTCGTGTGTGGACTGTGGAGTGCGATGGTACCTACGTCGCTCGCTCGAAGCTCGAACTCTCCACTAGCGCTAGCTGTTCTCTGCCTCTCTAGTTCACGCACGCAACCCCGCGACGGACAGACAGACAGACTTACTACATCCGATAGAGAAAAGAAACTGGGAGAGTACCACAGTACCACACTCCCTGGAAGTGATACGACGACGACGACCACGACGGCAGCCGAGTGTGCGTTATTTACACACGGGCCTATATATAAGGTGAGCGAATCTTATGATAACAACAACAACAAAGTTCCAGCTCGTGTGTGCCCTTGCTCTGCCTGTGCCCTTCCCGTCGTAAACAATTCGCACGTTCTGGGTATTTACACATCAAGCGAATTTTCTCTCGCCGCGCGGGGTGAGTAGTCGTGGATAGCGATTGATTGATTCAGTCTCGCGCCTGCCGCTTTCCCCGTTGTTACGTTTCAAGTTGATAACGTATATCCGAGGATCCTATAGTCACCATGTTTCGGTCTAACATGAGATGGTATAATTAACATAAGCGCGCGTTCGCCTCGCCGTGTGTGTGTGTCTCTCTCCGTGCGCGCGCGGTGTGTGCTGCAGAGAGCCCACGCTTTCCTGTTCTCTCTCTCTCTCTCTCTCTCTCTCTCTCTCTCTCTCTCTCTCTCTCTCTCTCTCTCTCTTTTTCTTTTTCTCGCCCTTCGTTCGGCTCCTTTCGCTCTCGCGTGCAGCAGCGGTGTATATTAAAATATATCTATTCGCGGTTCTGTGTGTCCCTCACTCTCTTTCACTCTCGATTCTCCTTTTCCTCGCGCTCACTCTCATCTATTTTTTCGTCTTTTCGGTAAGAGTGAGAGAGATAGAGGGAGCGAGAGAGACGGCGACGGAAGGGGCAGGCTGGGCGAGAGAAAGAGAGAGAGAGATATATATCATGGGTTTGTAAAGCTCTCGTTTCTCGGTCTTTTTCCAGCAAGGAGCACGACCACTCGTCGTTCTACAGATTCATTTCACAAATGGAGAAGAATCATAAGAATACGGACTGCTACTTTTTCTACTACTCTACGTGCACCAAGGTGAGTTTTTTTTCCATATACTTGTGTATTTTCGTTTTGGAGTCGTCGTCGTTGTCGAGGTAGAGAGATTAGTCAGATCGAGTTTTTGGAATCTCTCGGCGACAAGCGGTAAGGTTAGGACGGCCATATTGTGTAAATATTTTTAGTTCGTTTTCTCCGCCTGATAAACCATTGTCGTCTACCTTTATTCAGGCTCGTAATTGCGGAAATTGATCATTTAACTGGCCTGACTGGCCATGGGGATTCGCAGTAGTGTATCTTTTGGAGCACTGCGAACCCACATTCCAGAGTCTTGCTGTAGACTAGAATTTTGGCCTTCTATAGGGCTGTAGCAGGTATTGGAATGTTATTTATGTGATTTAATTTTCTAATAGGGGGACAGTTGTGGCTATCGCCATGAAGCATCCGCATTGGGCTGCGAAACTGTGTGCTCCTACTGGCAGCAGGGCAGCTGTCTCAACCAGCACTGCAACTATCGACACATGGAAATTAAGGTAAGCTTTTCATGGTTGCACGATATACAACTGCAAGTAAAACTGAACTCATACCTCAATAAACTATACTAATCTCATATCTTAACTAGACTTTTATAATTTAAAGAACAATGTATCAAAAGAGTATCAAAAGAATATCTCCTTTACAAGTCGAGAGATATTTATGGATCTTAAACACTGCATCATAAATACATATAATACTATGTTGGATTTGAGTAAAATAAAATTTTTATTTATACATTTTCTCCTTGAATTTCAGAAAAACCGTAAAGTGATTCCATGTTACTGGGAGAAGTTTCCCACTGGTTGCAAGAAGCCACATTGTCCATTCTTACACAGGCTGAATAGATCTGTAATACAGAACCCTATTGAACCAGTAAAGCCAACATCTGCACCAGCAAAGCAGGGCAATCAGGAATGGACCAATCGCCCAGGTATAATTTTGCTTATTCACTAGTTAAAAAAAGTATTAGATATTTATGTTTTACATTGTAAATATCTGTGTGAAACCATTCTATTATTTAATAACCTGAAAATAAAATTCTTAACTTGTGTTCATAAATTTGAACTACAAATTTATGACTGCAAAACTATTAGACTTGTGATATTTAGTTGTGGTATATCTAATTTTGTTTATCCTCAAATGTACATAATTTTAATACGTATAGTTTAACATCTCAAAGTATTTAAAATAATTTTTATTAAAACACTTTTAAATTAATGAATTAGATTACAATTTTAAAACTTTTTAAATTATGTTTTCACATTTTATTAGTTATATTAGTTAACAGTTACATTTTCGAGGTTATAATGTATCCAAGTACATATGAATTCGATTGAATTTTTCAAATTTCATATGGTTTACATTCATAAGCTAAATAATCCGTCAAAGGATTGACAAAGCTTTAAAGTACAATTTTATAATTTGATTTTTGTTCTTGATTTTTGTAAAGTTAAATTTGGCAATTCAAAATTACAGAACATTTCTTACAAAAAAATTCAATCACATTCAGAGATTGTGGTGATTGCTTATTATGAGTCTTGTTTTTTAATAGAAAAAAAAAGTTTTTCAAACTGTAGCTTACTATGGTGCAATGAATTATCCATAGAAACTTTCCTACTAATCCTATTCTTGACTATTGATATTATAGTGATTAAGACTTTAGAAAAGCAATTATCGAATTAGCTGACAAAATTTAAACTAAAATAATAACCTCATGACAAACAATCTATGCAACCTGCATCATAAGCGAAAAATGTCATACCACTGATTGTCATACAACATTAACACTATTATCTCTCTGTCTCTGTGTGCAAAAGATGCGAAATTCGACGGTAACAGTACAGAGTCGGAACAG
Organism: Torymus auratus; assembly: GCA_900474315.1. NCBI lineage: Eukaryota > Metazoa > Arthropoda > Insecta > Hymenoptera > Torymidae > Torymus > Torymus auratus. Next base: position 39,353 of record UXGD01000544.1, on the reverse strand, counting down.
GGCCGGGGCAGCAGCGAGGCCGGGAGCTTCATCGGCAGCCCGGTCGTCGACCCCCTCATCGTCAACTTCGAAGAAGGTATGAGGCTTTACTAGCCCCCGCGACCGTCCTTCAACTTGCACTACCACCACCATCACCTCGCCGCGCCCGGCAGCCACCTACCTGCCCTAGCCTCCAGTCTTAACCTACCTCCACCCCCGCCGAATGCCCAGCCGCCGCCACTGCCCGCTTCGACATTATCCAGCAGTCTGAGCTTACCAGCGGCGGCGCGTGCCTCGAGTCTCGCCGCGAGCTCGCAGTCACAATCGCCGTGCCATCATCGCTCCTTCGGCCCGCCCGCGCCACACCATCACCATCATCAAGCGGCGGCGCCCCAAGCCCCGCCACCGCCACAGTTGCTTCACAACGTAGCAGCGGCCGTGGCTGCGGCACATCACCATCAGCGGCCGCCCTCTCTGTCGCCCTTGCAACCACCACCACAGACGCAACAGGGTAATCAGCAGCCGAGTGGCTCGCCCTTGCTACAGCGACCACCGCCGGGTACGGGTGCCGCTCCTGGAACGGCCGCCTACTCGACGATGCACGCAGCGGCGGCAGCAGCGCAACAGCACCAGGCGACATCACAGGCACAGGCGGCGGCTGCGGCCTCGAGGTTTCCCTTTCCCTTCCTCAGCTTCGCTTCCTACCGGAGGTTCTGATTCGCCGCGATTGATGATGTTGATGATGATGATGTTAGAGGAGGCCGGTCGCGCAAATTTGTTCACGATGATGATGTCATGGCGGGCCCGATGAAAAAGGCTCCTGCAGGCGCGTGTGTGTCTGTCTGTGTGTATACTGTGCTGCAGCAACTCTTAGCGTTGTGTCTCGACCGTCGCCGTCGGGGGAAGCGATGTATTCGTAGTTTATTTGCTGACAGAGGACTCAGTTTTGATTGGCATATGTTTGAATTCATGTTGTAAATTATTTTGTATCGTCATAGAGGCAAATTATTTCGCGTGGGTTGGTTTATGAAATTTTTGTAATTGCTTTACAAGCCTGGCAGAAAATTTTTCAAATGAAATTTGTACATATCTAGAAACGCGATTATTGATTTGTGTTGATTTGATCCAAGTCACAAGAGAAACGTAAACAAACATATACATTGGACCGTATAAACTACAAATACACACTTTCTTCGGCGCAGAATTACTGTACGGTTTATATATACAAGATTGTAAGCCCACGTTTACTGAGAATATGCTGGAAGGAAAACTAATCCTTTTTATACGTGCTCTCATTACTGTTCGTTCAATGGAAGGAAATTCTTCTAATATTGATAAATTGATGAATAGTTTATACGAGTAACTGAAGATGGTTTGTAGTTAACATTTTTGCAAGTCAAATTCGCTTTACTACGTAGAAATAATTGTTTCAAAGCATTTAAAAAGCATACTGCTAAATTTTTTATAGCTTGTCTTTTTTCTATTTTTACGCTAAATTCATAAGTTATTTAGCAAGTAAGACTGCTCCCATGTGTGGACTTTAAATTTCGCTAGCAATGCAACTTTATTTCTCAAATTTATGTGAGGTTTTGAAATGTTTTTTAAAAGTACTGCGACGGAAAAGAAAAAATGAAAAAGGATTGCGATGTAAAATCTGATTTACAATGTTCAACTAAACGTATCGAAATGATTATAAGCTCAACATTTATTTTAAACGCAAATTCTAGTCCAAGCTTCGGAGCTTTCTTGAGAACCAAGTAGTAAAAACAATACCTCTATAACACTTCGTGTCTATGCAGGGATAGCGAATCACGCAATACATATGTCGATTACGAAAAAAAAAAACAAACAAAAATGAGAGGGGAGAAATTAAAAATAAGTAAAGCGCGCGGTTTGGAACACCGACGAGGAGGCACACACACAATATTGAAGAGTTTTAAAAAAACTTTTGCAGGGGTGTCCATGACCAAAGTTTGCACGTGAAAACACACTACTCGGGTGGCTAGATGTGTAGGTGCAGCAGAAGACAAATTATTATTGGCTCGACAGAACAAAAAGCACTGCACAGACGCTCTCTCTGCACGCTTATACCGATATTAGGTGTATCGCACCCGGACGCTTCTTCAAAAAAGCTTTTTTCTTTTTTACATACTTTGTTGTTCCGCGCCTGCCTTGTTCTTGCGAACCGCTAGTCTTTCTCGTTGTTATTATCAATAGTTCGAATTTAATTATTATTTTCGTTCGAATCTTGCATAATAATCTCTTTCTATGCCCGTACGTTTTCTACACTTATATCTATATACACGACTACACACCAAGTCTTTAACGTAGCATAGGGCTGAACAATGAAAAGAAAAAAAAATAATTGTATCGTCGGTGATTTTTCGCTTATATATTAATTTGTTTTTTATTCTGTAAAAGCGATCATTCGTTGGATCACATACGTTACACACACAATTGTTGCTACATTTGTATTTGTTTTTGTTTTATTTGAAAAAAAAAAAATTATTCTTATTATTTTTCAAAAGAAAAAAATGAATAATTAACGAAGAGGAGAAAATCGTTATATAATATACGCAGTCCGCCGTCGAGACTGGCGGACTTTAAACCGAACGCGTGCAATCATCGTCGAAGTATATTAAAAATTCGTGAAGCGAATAAAAAAAATAAAAAAGTAAATAAACTCAACCGTTACTTACGCGTACTTGCGCGCGTCACATGAGAAAAAATAAAAAGAATAATAATAATAACGATCCAATATATGCCTTCATATGTTTTGGCTTCGTCCGTTCGATGAATCGAGACGGCTCCGCGGGGTGAAGATAGAAAGAGAGACAGGGATAAACGAATCCATGGCAAAAGAAAACGACTGAGCCAAAGGGAAGCTTTTCGATGGAAAAAAAAGAAAAGAGTACATAGAGTTATATACGTTATAACGCGCAGGCCTATGTAATAACCACACGACGTGTTATCGCGTCTCGCGCATGCGGATTAATTAATGGTCTTTCTCGCCGACACACATACCTACACGCATGCGAGTCAGTCCGAAATCGATGCGTCTTGGTGTCTCTTTCCTTTCGATTCGGTTTATGCAGCTTTTATCATTCGATTGTCGTTTTATTTTTTAATCGTTCGATACTAATCATCGTCGTCGTCATAGACTAAACCGCTTTTTTTACGAGAAAGGAGGGAGGAGCACTCGCGTCGATTTTTCGGTACCACGATGGGAATTAATAACGATGAACAAAAATACGTACGTAATTGATATATATATTATAGTGGGGAAACTCGGGTTTTCGACGAGTACAGGAAGTAATCACTTAACTCACCTCTCTCACATGCATATGATATTACCACGTATTATACACACTCACAAATACATTCACACTTCGAAAACAAAAAGTATATAAATGTACGTATATACTCGAGCACGTAAACGATACTCACACAGTCGCATATATATAAATAAATATACATAGTTTCGAGTTGAGCCACTAGGTCTCGGAGGAACCACACACGGCTTTTTAATGGCATTTCAATTTCCCGGTCGCGGAATTATACTGGAGAGAGTAACCTCCATGAATTACACTATATAAATAAAAAAAAAGGTAAAATGTAAACGAGGGAGGCATACAAAGTGAAGATACACATAGTACCTATAAGCGAAATTTTATATATTATTACTTTCAATTTTGAGTGTTCCTTATTTAAAAGAAAAAGCGAAAAAACCTAATGAAAGATTGTAAATTTCGCGAGAAATTGCCGTTTGTATTGAGAGATGAAACAAAAGAGAAATGGTGAGCAAAATTTGAGTTGCTTCGAGTTGCGGTGAAACAGTGTTTTTGTGTAAAAGGGTGAACCCGATTTCCGGAGTAAAGCGAACAGAAAAGTAATAGAAGTGAAGGACGGTATATATAAACAATAAAAAAAAAAAGAAAAAATCTAGTAACCTGTGAGGTTACTTATAGAGAAAAAGATAAAAGAATAAACTCGTATAATATACTGATTGTGAAGAAAAAGTATATCGAGCGATTCGGATATATATAACAAAAAAGGCAAAAAAATAAAAGAAAGTTAGAGTCGAAAGCGCAGAACCTTACAAAGTTCCTTGCGCGTAAAATAAAATACATGAAAAGTTCGGAGCGCGAAGTGAATGACGAAAAGAAAACTTCGCTGCCGTGCTATAAAAAATAATAAAAAAAAATAATAATAAAGATATATATGAAGTACGTATATATACACAAACACATACGAAACACAAGAGTGAATAATAAAAAAAAAGTGCGAGAAAAAAAAAATGAGAAAGAGAGAGGCGCAACGAGAATAAACGGATTATATATATAAAATTACGTGTATTTAAACTACTAATGATATCTATATTTGTAATCTAGAGGGCCACGCGCGTCTCACATTGAGTGTAAAACGGAATCCGTGCGGCGCGTCGATTGCTCGTTCATTCGCCCTGGGGGTGGCTTTTTTCTCGACCAAGAAAAAAAATACATAACGAAACGAGAAGAATAATGTATATGTATATGACGTGTATGTATGACACGCATACATATGTGTACACACAACGGCTTATATACTTCTCTGCAATCGATTTTCTCCCGAACGCTATATATACATATATACAATGTATCACACACACACACTTCCTCGAGTTTTCGCCCTCCTTGCGAGTGATCGACGCGACGTTTGCTTTGCGGGATTTCATTCATTTAATTAGCCGATATTCGTAACTTGAGAGATGAAAGAAGAAGGAAAAAATTGTGTGCGTGAAAAAAAGCAGTGGAACTCTTGTCGGAATGAATTTAAAAAAAATAGGATAATTATATACTTACGTTCACGAGATGAAATGAAGAGAACGAAGCATAGCAGTCTCTCACATTTGCGTATATATATATATATATATATAAAAAAAAATAATGCTACTAATAATAATAAAGAAAAAAAAAATAAAAAATAAAATAAAGTAAAAGTAATAAAAAGAAGGAATGATCGTTCCTTTACCGGTTGAAAAAATAATAATAAACAAAGAGAAACGTGAGGTGCACTTATTGTTTTTAGAGAAAATGATGAATTGCAATCGAATAATCGACTCACTTCTTCGTAAATGAATTTAGCGAAGCTATGAATAAAAAAAAATGAAATAAAGAAGCGTTTGTACATAAAACAGAAATAAAAATAGAAAAGGTAAAGAAAAAACGTAAGATTGCGACGAGAAAATTTAGGACGCAAAAAAACGTGTGTGGGTCGAAGTTGAAAAAGAAAATGGAACTCGACTCGTGGGTATATCGGGAGGCGTTTAAATTTCTTTTTCACCCTCGGCCCTCTTCAAATTAGATATACAAATGGTGAATGAATAAAAAAAAAAAAAAAAAAAAAAAAAAATGAATCACGAAAACGATTTATAACTAGAAATCTCATAGAATAATGAAGAAGTTTAATAAGCCTCATCTTTGAATTTGTTTGTTACATCTTGTTTAATTCTTATATATATATCACTTGCATTTTTTGTTCGATCGAGTTCTTTCGCATTTAAAACGGCGCTCTCCCGTACCTTCATGCAGCGTCATCCGATTTGTGTCTCCCGTCTCCATAATACACTTCCTTACCCTCCCATTCTTCTTGTATCCTCGGTAATTGCGAGAACGAGAAGAAAAGCGCTGTAGCGAGCACACCTCTCGCTAAATATTGTGTATTTCGAGAAAGAGGCGAGTATGTAGTTAATAGTTTTTTTTCCCTATTTCTTTCTTTGACCTCTGTCCTTAGTTTTTTTCTGCCAGCGCGAAAAGCAACTTGTGTTCTTGTACTACATTGCTACCTTCCGAAGGCGATTTTTTTCTTTGCATCGTCATTGCGAAAGAGAAAGGAACGAAAGAAAGAAAGAACGGAAAGAAAAGTGTGTTGTAAAGCCCTCGCATTGGCCGTCGAATCGGCTCTTGACATTTACAGAATATATAATGCATTTTTGTTATTCTACGCCGTTCGACGATTAAGAATAATTAGATCGCGTCGAATCGTATGGATTTGATTGTGAACGATATAAAACTGACAATATGGTACTTTATACATTTGCTTTCATTCATAATGATGTAATATTACCGATACTACCTTATTATAATAAAGCAATCCGTCATTCGTTGGTCTTCATATTGATCATTATCGAATCTATGTGAAATGAAGCCACAGTTATTCCTGTCGTATTACAACTGAAAGCTCGCTTTGGAGTTTAGCGTCGCGACACATATAAGTTCAATCACACGCGCAGACACGCGACGCGCGGATCTGATGGCCAATGCGATGGTTTTTGTAACGAATCGATGATTCTTCTGTATAAGAGATGCATATAGATATATAAATTATATATATTATATATTATCCGGAGAGAAAGATGGGATAAGAAAGACAGAAGAGAGAGCGAGAGAGAGAGAGAGTGTGTAAGGAAAAAAGAAAAGTAACGTAAAAGAAAAAAAAAATATGCTAATAAGCTAATGCGCATACTTATATGATCGATGTATAAGCTAATGGAAATCGATAAATTTCATCGAAAATATTTGGATTTCAATAAACTTGATACCTCGAAAATAAAAAAAAAAAAAAAAAAAAAAAAAAACAACCAAAAAAAGTCTCGGCAAAGCTGTGATTGACACGCACGAGGAATTCTTAAACTCACGAGAGTTTTCTCGCTTTGATTAGTAGTAATTTTTTTTAATTACTTTTGATTTATTTCTATTTCTTCTCTTTTCCTCGCTGTGTTAATCTTCGAACTTTGCTTTTGTAATTTCTTTCTCAACGAATCCTCAACGAACTCAGACCTTGGACTTCCATTCCTTCATTTCCCGAATTTACCTTGCCTCAAACCATCGTAACTGTAATACGTTCATTGCTATATATTTATAAACTTACATACCACATTAAAATAATTTAATATTAATCTCAAGCAGCATCAAAAGTATTGAAAATATTTATAACACAAAAAAAATTATCTTTTTTTTTTATCATTTAATTACTTGTCTGAAGAGAACGGTGAAGTATCTAACGAAGAAGACTATTTCTGATGTCTATTTTCTATATTTTCACCGTTTACAATAATTCCATATACATATATATACCGAAGGAACTCAAGACAGACCGAGAAATCCATAATTATTATCGTTATCGATCGATAAAGACACGTTCACACACGCTGGCTTGCCGAGAAAATGGTTCCGTCGAGACTGAAGGATGGATTGCTCGAACTATCACAATTCCATAACTCGAATCTAACCGAAAGCACGTACTTATACAATCATAAACACATTTGTCAAAAGAAAATCAAACAAAACAAGCGTAAAAAAAAAAAAAAAAAAAAAAAAAAAAAAAAAAAAAAAAAATGCACTACTATACAGACACGAATCGTCTCAAGAGCCATGCTAAAAAAACAACAGCTTGAGAGAAGAATTAGACAGAGAGACACGAGAAAGAGAGCTAGCGCCAACCGTATTTTTGTTCTTTCGTGTGTGCTTGCAGAGTCGGACAGTGAGTCGGGCGCGCCGTCCCCATCCAAAAACACCATCAGCAGCAGCATCATCAACGCCAGCAGCAGCAGCAACACGTTTAACGCGAGCGGCGGTGGCGTTAAGAGCCGCATAGCCTCATGCAAGACCTACGAGGAGATCCGGCTGGAGGAGATCCAGGCTGAGAGCGCGGCGTTCTACTCGTACGGGGATTACGAGAACGCCGAGACGAGAGCCGGCAAGGCGAAGAAGCTCAGCGGTATCAGGAGTCAAAGGGTGGCTGCTGCTGGCGGGGTGTACGGGAAGCCCGAGGAGAAGAGGGACGTGATGGACTTCCAGGTGCTCAGCCTCGATGAGATCAGGAAGAGGAGGAAGGCGAAGCAGGAGGAGGCGAAGGTCGAAGAGGTGACGAAAGTGGAGGAGGAAGACGATGAGTACTTGAAGAACGCGGTGAGGACGCTGGACGGACTGAGGGACGTAGTGAGAAGCGAGGAGCCGCCACCGGTAGACAGCACCACTGTCATCTCCTCCAAACGCAAACGAACCTTCTCGCCTCCTGCGCAGGATAAGAGACAGGAGGAAGAGGAGGAGGTCAAAGGCGAGGCACCAGCGAAGAGGCTGAAGATCACCGGTGCCCGCGCGCCACCGCCAGTGAGGCTAAAGAGACCTGGCCGCCTCATCATCACCGGCCCCGATGATAACCCCAAAGCTACCGAAGACGAAGAACAGAAGAAGAAGGCAGCAGCTGCTGCTGCTGCCGAGGTGAGACTCGAAGAGAAACCCAAGGACGGCGAGGACGTGGCGAGCAAGCAGACTGGCGTCGAGGTGCGCGTCTGCGACAGCAGCACCGACGACAACGCGTCCGACGAGTCGCTCACCGATAACACCAAAAAGCCCCTCGACAGTCCCGGCTGCCTCGAAGAGCTAAAGACACCTACCGAGTGCGACAGCGCGGCGGTGATGAACAACCTTGAGACCGCTGAAGACATCCTCAAGGACATCGACGCACTGCTGTCGTGATTGACATCTGTGTCTGTGTGTCCACTTGTATATTGTACGGACTGCAAGCATTTTTTCCACTCGATCTCTCAGCACGCTGTGTCGCTGCGCGTGTGTATTTTTTCTTTTAAGCTCATCGTTGTTATTTATTATTCTAGTGTTCTAGATTACCCCACCCCGCCCTTTTCTCCGGAGAAAGGAAGAGACATGCAATGTATTTATATTATTAACGAGATTATTGTAGTGTAGACGAGCGTAGAGTTCGGTGATATATAACTTCTTTTTTTCTTCTTTTTTTTTTTTTAAATGATATATGCACTTTCGGATGAGACTTTAGGATGATGTATAAATGAGAACGAAGCATTATATTATTATCTGCAACGAGACACTGCGAGTGAACTTACGTTGCCATTTATCTTTTTTAAACTTTCAGCCTTTCTTTTTCTTTTCATCATCTTCACTTATATTATTTTTTTTCTTTTTTTTTAATAATGAAATTTTATCGTAAAAGAGATTTTAAAACAGAGCAAAAATTATTATGAAAGCCGTGTATTATACTTGAATAATCAAATTGTACAAATTGCTAATGAAAAATAAATATATGATTGTTACATTTTTTAAAAGTATATAATGAGACTTTATGAGCTATGGGTCTGTGTTTTATTATTGCTTCTATTCCCCTGTTTGATGCTGCCTTTGTACGTTGGTATCTACGCGGGTGAGAAGACATATATAATGTATGTATCTGATGGTGGTGCAGAAGAAGGATGCAGAATGAAGAATGAAGAGTCTTTTGGAGTTTTATTTTTTTGTGGTTCAATCACACTATAATTTATTTTCGAATGTATAATAATTCATACGCTGAAACGATACTTGGCCTATAAGAGAAAATCACAATCGTCGTCGCTCCACTTTACTTATACATCTTCCCTTCGCCGTATTTATATATATAATTCTTTGCTTAATCTTATTTCTCTCTCTCGCTCTTTCGCTTCATCTTAATTTTAAAGAGTGTTGCACCGGAATGTAAATTAGGAGTCGGATTTCTCTCGTCGTCATCGTCATCGGTAAGTATACTAAGGATTAGCATCAACTATATTTATATATAGATATTTATACGTATTTATATATAAATTACTGCCGATACCTCATTTATACGCTGTGGTTTGTGTTGTTTGTGTCTGTGTGTGTCTGTGTTTGTGCCGGTAATATGTATAAGAGTGTGTTATGTATATCTGTGTATTTTATGCACATTAACAAACGTCCATTGGCTCGTGTTTTTTTTTTCTTATTTTGTTTATTTCCATTACCTCCATTCGTTACACGAATATAAATAATATTGGCAATATCGACTTAAAAACTATGTTTTTCTTATTCTTCATCATTTTTTTTTTCAATTTTCCGTTACATTTTTCGTTTAATTATACTTCTATACGCGTTCTAGAAGGGGGGATAATGTGTGACAGGGGGGCCTGTGTGAGTGAGTGTGGACAAGAAAGGTAATGATCATACGTTTTTCCTTTCTTTTTTTTTAAACAATAATTATAGCAGTAATAATGTGTTGGAAAAAAAAGTTGCATTACGCTCGCGCAAAAGCGACTTTCCATCACTAAGTTTCTTCATGTGCTTCATTAGTCTATATAAGAGTCAAAGCTATATGTTATAGATTCATCACGGAATGCATTGGAAATAATATAATATTATATATGCTCGAGTTGAACGATCATCGGGTAATGCAACTTCTTTGCCTTCGCTTTTACAAAATATACAGACACGACATTATTCGAACGTTCACCATATTTATAATATTTATAATATGCAATATAGCATCGGGCCGTCGACTTTTTTCCCCCTTTTTTTTATACACATACAATCTCGAGGATAAAAAAAAACACTTTATACAACTTTTATCTCTAAGATTCGCCCGTGGGATCCTCAAAGCGGCGAAGATCATCGGCAAGTAACGACGGCCCGAAAAATAATGAGTATCGGCGATTATACAATTAACCATAATAATTAATCAACGCAATATATCGTACGGATAAAAAGTATATATATAATATATATAATCATTAACCCTCGGGAATTTGTACCAACGTGTGTGCCGCTGAGGCTCGAATAGAATCGCGCATGTGTGTACTTCCGCTTCTTCCTTCATCGACTAACTAAAAAATCATATATTATACACATTACACATTGGGCCGCGACATAATTATTATCGCTCCTCGACTTTTTTTTCACGCCACATACATCCGTTACTTCTTCTTTTTTTTTATATACTGTACACAAGACTCGATCGACGGATTCTTAACAATAAAGGGATCTTCTTCAATTTTTTTTTATTCATTCATCATATTTACTATTTATATAATTATATACTTATTGATTTCACAAAGTTTCTCCTATCGCGTATCTCGCGTCGACCACTTCGATCCCCCACCTCCTCACGGCTACTTTCAACAATTGTCATCTTCGTCCCCTCACAAATTATACACATCAACAATGTCCGCGCGCTTCTTCCTCGGGATAAAACAAAAAGATCATATGCTACTATACATATATTATCTCTCACATACGCGTGCGTGGAAAGCCTTGATTTTGTGCCACAACACATATCAAACGATAAAAAAGAAAAGAAAGATAACAAAAAAAGAATAAAATTGGTGCGTATACACTTATTAAAAAACGGTTCGCCGGATACGATATATAGTCTTTTGCTTTGAATTCCACTGAAACACGTAAGGCACCGTGATCATGAAATTTCGAGTGGAACAATATTATCACACACACACATTCCTTCCGCGGATTCGGTCCTGAAATCCCACATTAACACGCACACACTCAACTCTCGCTGCACACACATAGCATCATCATTATACGTAAAAATCTCAGCACCGAATCCGCCCTCAGAAAACGCATAAGAACTTCTCGGACATGACGCGGCGTTGTAGGTATACATAATCTACTCTCTTTGGACCGGAGAAGTGCGATGGATCGTTGGTTGGATCGAGGCGGCGCTCGCTGCAGCATCATCATTATTCGTACGAGGGCTGGCTTACGACGCGATCGAGTGCCACGAGTGTCACTGGAGCCGTGGCGGCGACCAGTACTGTGCCGCGGCGCTCGTCATCATCATGTCCGGGGCCGGCTGGCCTGGCACGGCGATCGGCACGCTGACGCCCGGCGAGATCAGGCCTGCAATGGTGATAGAACAGCGTTAGAGAAATATATTATTTCTATAAGATATAGATTTGTCTTTATCAAAGATTCATTTAGGGTAGTACATTAATTAAGATGAATTCTATATATGAACACATTTTCTATCGCGTTTAAATATATAGTGAATTTTACTGTTTGAGAAAATATTTTCTGTTCTGAAGAATAATTTACAAAAATGATCACTTTAATGAAAATTGTTTCTACAAAAAATTTTAATAACCTTAAGGGTCCTCAAAATTGTTTTGATACAAGATATAAGGTTTGTAATATATATACCATCACATAATAATAATATATCTACCACTATAATTTGAATTTTACAAAGTATTAAAAGGTACACCTTCATTAAAATACAATAAATTTCCTTTAACATTATAAACCATCGCAAGAGATTGAAATTTCTATATGGAAAAAAACAGCGTGCGTGCAAAGTGTTAATATAGCGTGCAGCTTTTGATAAAGCGCGTGTATCATATGTATAGAGAGTACACCGCTGGTGCAATAATAAAAGTGATAAATGCATGAACTGCACCAACGGGGTCCCCTTGCGCGTCACGTGAAATGTGTAGGTATATTCCATCATATTACCGATCGTTTGCGTTCGCAGTGATCACCATCATGATCCTCCTCCTCTCCATCAGCGAGCGCTCCCCCGAAAACCTTGCACTCTACCCCATCACACACACTTTCTCTCTCTCTCTATCTATATCTCTACGAAATCATGCCCTCCATGATCCGTCGCAGCTCAGTACCGATAGTACCCGACGTGGTACGCGGAACTCGCGGCGGCGGCGGCAGCGGCTGCAGCTCGGTGATCCTTGGGCTAGAGTGCAAGCAGCGAGTGCAGCGAGTGCGGTATACACTCACCGGTCGAGCTGGCCGGATGGTGATGGTTCTGATGGTGATGATGGTGATGATGATTGTACTGATTGAGGCCGGCAGCGGCTGCTGCTGCGGCGGCCGCCGCCGCGGCGTGGTAGGGCTGGGTGGGCGAGCAGCTCGGTCGGGCGCCGTAGCCGAGGTGGAGAGGCTCGTAGCCGCCGCCGCCGCTGGCGCGGCCCACGCCGACGGCGCACGAATAGCCGTTGTCGCGCTGCTGGAGGCAGGCGCCTGGCGAAGGGCCTACGCTCATGCCCACGCTCATGCCCATGGGACTCATGGCGGAGGGGCTCGGGTTCGAGGCGACGCCCCCACCGCCCGAGAGCGACGACATCGGGGACATGGAGGCCGCGTGCTGGTTCGAGCTCGGCTGCTGGCCGTTCGTCACTGCGCCAGGGGTGCCCGGCGACGACATGGCGAACGACGGCATAGAGCTCATCGGGCTGCAAATAAGACAATAGATGTGGTTAGTATTAGAGTTTTAGAGAAATATGACAGAAATATTGTTGTTTAATAATTTTTTCAACACCTATATATTTTATGTACGAATCGAGGCATGTAATAACTGAAGAGCTGATGATCTTGAAATTGTAAGACAAATGCAGAAATATTTCTAATATATTATTGAAGGAATAAAAGACTGAAAAATACTTTAGTAACTGTCATCTTTACTGTCTCGCTATACATAATTTCATTTCACTTATGAATGTTAACTTATACATCTATTTATTTCTTCTATGAAAGTAAAATTTTTCCTATTTTTCTATACTTCCAAAAAAAAATATGTATTATCAACGGTTAATTTATAAAGTTGTTATTTTTCAAAATAGATCTCTTGTTAATTTTAACCAATACAAATCGAAAAGCGATTTTTGTACGTTAGAATGAAATTCAAATATAAAATTGTTTTTATAAAATTAGCTAACCAACGTCAAGCTCTAAAACACTAAAGAAAAAAAGAACACCCGAAAACTCACCTATACGAATCGGGCATACTGGGTATGCCAGGATACACCGAGGGCGCAAACCCGTGATGAATCCTTGGTGGCGACGGCGCTTGGGGCGGCTGTCCGCCCAATATTCCCGACGACGGTGGTGGCGTCGGATGTCCTAACGTTACTCCGCCCGTGTGCTGCTGTTGCTGTTGCTGTTGTGGCGGTTGCTGCTGCTGTTGTTGCTGCTGTTGCTGAGGATTGTCCCTTCGCTGGGTACGCAGCTTCTCCTCGCGACGCCACTTTGCGCGCCGATTCGAAAACCAGACCTGAGTTTATTGTGGACGAGACAGAGAGACGAATCGGTTGGTCAATCGCTATGCTACACATCGACGATACGGAGAGAAAGAGAGAGCGAAAGAGGGAAGAAAAGAAAAAGTAAGAGAGAGAGACTATTAGGAAGTAGGGGTGTGAGTACTTATATAATTACTGATGCATTAATTTCAGAGATATGTAAATCGTATTGGAACATAGAAATCGGTTAGTATGAATCAACTAAATATCAGTTTTGGACGGAAAGTGATATTATTAGATATACTATAGCTGCGATTGGAAATATATATTTATTATTAAAAGAACAATATTATTTGAATTATTGTTATAACATTGTCGCTTTAATACTTAATAATTTTTTCAAAATTCTAAAATATATTTTTTTTCTTCTCATAAAGAGTACGAACAATCTAATTTAATAATATCTATAGTTTCTCAAAAGATTCATATATGTACGTTACTAATATCAGAGCTTATAATTTATATGTCGATCTAATTATATGGGACGATGCAAAATATATAATCAAAGTACTGTAGGTAATATACGCATGCGATACGAACTTTTTCAAACATTTTGACTATGTATATAGAATGTAAAGAGAAAGAAGAAAGGAAGAGAGAACGTGAAAAGCAATTATCAGGGTACAATATAATATATGACATAATTATATACACTAAAAGAAAATTGTAAACTCTCTGAGTTCAGAAAGATCAGTAACCCTTTTCCTCCTCCATACCTGTATCCGTGCCTCGGGGAGGCCAATCTTCCCTGCGAGTCTCTCACGCGCGAACACGTCCGGATAGTGGGTGCGCTCGAATTCTTTCTCCAGCGCGTCGATCTGCTCGTTGCTGAAGCTCGTGCGGTTCCGCTGGAGCTTGCGCTTTAGGCGCAGTCGTGCCTGGTCATCGTCCGCGCCGCCTGAGACGCTGCCGGCGTTACTGTTGTCGCCGCCGCTGTTCGTCTCGTCCGAATGCGCGCCACCTTCGAGCTCGGCTACTGTGAACAGAAAGAGCAGGGGGAATGGTTAGCAAAGTTTTATCATCTTTTTTTTCATTTTATTTATTTAGTCATAAAGGGCCCAAAAATCTTTGTACATAGATTGAAAGTAGTTCAGAATCATTAGTATAGAAATTGAAAAAAAAAGTTAGATAGGTATTAGCCAAAAATTGGCCAACCGTTTTTCAACGAGAATATATGATTCTTTTAATACAATAAAAATTTTAATTTTTTATGACAAGCTAATTCTGATTTTTCAATATTTTAATATAAAATTAGAGTTGCGTATATTTATATATACACGACTATAATATTACTCGCATAAAACGCAAGAACATTCGTCAAAAGACGTTAATTGAAAATTCGCGAGAACATGCGCACCTCACGAGCGATAATTCGCGAGGCACGCACAACAACACGCACTGCGGCAAACCCCGTCGCGTATAAAATTCATAAATTTAACGCTGTATTTAACGCCCAACAACCGATAAATTTACTCGCCCGCGCGCGTGCAGCGTTCGCCCAATGAGAAAAGATCCTCACATACCTATATATATATACTATATACACACTCGCACCCACGCTACCATCGCCTTGACGCTAATACCCTCCGTTATCTCTCACCTCCACATACACACACACAGGGAATCTCCCCTCAAAAAGACGGCTACACCACACCGGAAAGAAAAACTACCCACTACATAACAGCCACACGTATGTACCCAAAAGGGCAGGGAAAAGTGTGTGTATATATATACACGCATACCTCGCCGACGTATGTATGCGCGAGCGAAAAAGCGAGCGTGAGAGAGGGAGATAGATAAAGTGACATAGCAGAGGCGGCCGCAAAAAGCGCCGGCAGAGGAACTGACAAAGAGAAAACGAGAAGATGAGATACTGCGCGTGAGCGGAACGAGCTCGCGCGCGTTCCATCGTCGGGGGGGAAGCCTTATCGTCGGTTTCTGGCTGAGCGCGCCGGCGCGTCACTGTACGGACGAGGGGGTGGTATAGAGGAGGAAGAGGAGGAGGAGGCGCAAGGAAGCGGCGATAAGACGCCCGGAGTGAGAGAGAAAGACGGAGAGCTGTCGCTAGAGAGAGAGGTTCTTGTGTGTGTGTGAGGGTGGCGCCGGTGGACACGTGTTTTTGCGAGTGTATTGGGCAAGAGGACTGCAGTGTCGGGATGTTGGATATGATTTGAAGAGGCGGCTTATATGAGTGTGTGGGTGTGTATTGGTGATTTGTTGTTGGTGGTTAGGAGGGAGTGAGCGAATGGATCGCGAGGTTTACGTGTTTCGGTGGTCGTTTGTGAAGGAGAATATAGGAAGAAAAATTATATCTATAGCGAAAATTTCTTGTATAATTGTATAACGAGGGATAGAGAAAATAATGAGATAATAGCAATTTTTAACTACGAATTGTAGTAGTTTTCATGAAAATGTGAGCCTTGATCACGGTTACTAACGAAAATAGTAATTTATATTACAAAACGGTTCTCCGTGTGGTATTGACTGTATGTAATATGTTACCGTTACTTAAAAAACACTCATCTGACGTAATACAGTCTTGTATAAATAACAACCGCACCTTTACCTAAATAAAACCAGCACCTATTCAACATTTACCCACTTATTTAAAAAGGAACGAAATGAGCATTTAAAAACGCTCAGGAAGAGCTAAAAAGCCGCCCGCGCGCGGATATAAAGTTAAAGTGCGCGCGTATATCCATTTTCGCGCGGAAAAGATAGCCTCCCTTTCTCTCTCTAACTCTTATACACGCGCGTTTATCCCACAAAGCGATAATAAATTTGCGTTGCCCGCGCGCGCGCAGCGGGAGACTGCATCGCGTACACGTGCGGTGCGTATTATATATACATTATATACGCGTGAAAGCGGCTGAAAGTGTATGGGGATATGATTTTTTGGGCTTTTTCGGATGGTGAGTTGAAATTTTTGTGGGCGCGGGGGTTGCGCAAATAATTGTCCATGATATATAATTGTATATTATTATTATGATAATCTTAGAAAAAAGAAAACATAATAAATTTTCAGGGAAGGCATCAACGTTGTTTAAGGTCCAGTTACAATATTTTGGTATGTAAAACTTGTTTGATATTAGTAATTTATAAAGAAAAATTCGTTTGACAAAAAATAAAAAATAATATATATTAATAAATAATATTTAATGACGAAAGTTTGGGGTAAACGAATTTCGATACTATACCAAAATAACCTCTAATAGAATAAAAAGCTTCATGATTTTTATAAACAGTACTGCGCGAAGGAAACCCCCTTCTCTTCAAATTACATTCACCGCGACCGAAAACATCCTCACCCAACCGCGTTAACTCTTTCCCTCTTACATATATACACTCCTCAGCCACTGTGCGCGCAACCTTACACTATATATACTCACGCGTGAGGCAAACAAAACGAGGCATTAAACACCGCGGAAAACGACAGCGGCGCGCATATATATATACACATACCCGCGCAGCGACCCTCCCTACTTATGCGAAAGCTCTTTACTCGCTATTTAACGACTTAGAGAAGACGACCCGGTGACTTCCGCGCGCTCGCTCCCCCGGAAGTTCGGCGAGCGTCGGATTATGCGCGAGAGAGAAGTTTACGGCGCGAGCGAGCAGCGCGTGGTTCTCTCTTTCGTGGCTGCGTGCCAGTTGCCGTGGCAGAGATGCGGGGGTGGCAGCTTATCTTTGCAGTTTGTAACGAACGTACCGAGCTCTCGCCGAGGGTGTGTATTAGGGAAGGGGAACTATGGAGGTTTGCGATGTTGCAGAGAGATAAGGATGCGGATTTTAGAAATGTGGGGGTGTTTACGCGCAACTGCAGTAGTAATATATGTAGAGGTTCGATAGGGTTAAAATGATAATGTGTAATGTAGTAGCTATGTACATGTAGAATGAAAATTAAGTATTGTAATAGTATTGTTTAGAGGAAATTCGTTGTAAATAAAAAACGTATGTAGGAGAAGACTGATGAATGTTTTGTAATCATGAAGGATACATATCACATTTCTATCGTAGAAGTTATTTTTTTTATAACATCGAATTGGAGATATATTTAACCATTTCTTACATACATGTTTTTCTATTTTTTTAAAAGAAAAAAAAAATTTATCATACAATTTGCCATCATCTCACAAGTAAAAGTTTATAAACCAATTATAAAAAGCAATCACTAACACATAATTATTATATTATTCGCGTCCATTGCAGTCTACGTCAATTACGGCCAACCCGATATATAATCAGCCACATATACATACATATACACGCTAGCATCAAATTCTGGCGTGCTCATTGTACTGCGGGATTTTGCTAAATTCATTTGGCATCACACACGCGGATTGCGGTGTAGGGGCACTCAAACGAGGCCGCCGAATTTGGAAACAATATTGCGCTCGCGCGTATAGTTATACACGCTTGTCTGAAGAGATATCCGGGGCTCCCGCTTGTCTATACTATATATACGTATTATAAAAAGATTAGCGAGATTTTGCGCGATTCTCAGCGAGGGGGCGAAAATAATACGCGCGGGCCGATTATCCATTTACGGGAGGTTGGCCATTTAGGTGCGTTTGGCGCGGATATTGGATTGGTTTTGATGAGACGAGGGATGTGGATTGTAATGATTTATTGTTTTGGAAAAATAATTTAGTGAATTATGTATGTGATGAGATAATAGTTGTATGAATATTCGTCGATTGAACAAACAAATTTTGAAAATACCTCAAATAAGCATGTGTTTATTTGAATTATTAATATTCTTATGTATAATCGCAAAAATCTAGTCTATTATTAAAATTCGAAAGAGAAACGTTCCTAAAGTAGGCACGCATATATAATATATACGTATACAGTCACATCTGAAATTCAATGAAATTTTGCAAAAGTTCCGATCCCCGAAAAAACTTAATCCTCAAAAATCCCATCCACCAACAAAATCTTAATCCCCAAAATTCCTATACCAAACAAAAAAAAAAACCACCCAACATTATCCAGCAAACACCCATACACCGACCCCGCGCGCGCGCATCCCCATCACCTCGCGCGCATCTGCGCATCACATCCCCCCCTACATATAATAATCCAGACTGTCTCTCTCTCTCTCTCTCTCTTGCACAGTCCCCTCCCTCTTTGGGCGCGCTCGCCCTCGTTCCGCGCCAACCGCGACGCGCGCTCGCTCGAGCGTGATGGCGGCGGACCTTCGCGCCGCGCCGCTATGACGCGCCTTTTTTTTTCGATACATATACAGCATATATACGTGGAGGGTGGTTTTGTGATTTTCGATTTCGAAGTGAAGAGGATAAAAAAGCAAGAAGAAAAGTTTTATCGTTTGTATTATTATTATAACGTTAGATTTTGATTGAGCATATAATGAGGTGTAAGGGGACGGGATAATAGTTGGTTTTATTCACCGTATAGTATGTAAATATTATTATATATTTGAGCTGATTTATGTCGACGTTTATGCCTCTAGACAAATTTGAACTGAACAAGGTATATCAATATTCGCATATTACTTAATTCAATAAAATTAACCACGTCCTATATGTTATTTACGTTTCATTTCGAGCGTTATAATATTATTCAATGACGAAAATCGGATCTTTCTGACAACAAATCCGCACAAGCTAATTACACGTTCTATAAAATACAAAGATCCACATAATTATTAACAATATATATACAATATTCACCGGAACCTACACAGCAACCACCCGTTTCCCCCTTACAATTTTTACATTGGTAAACCATCCCCAGGCCCCCCTATACCACCCTACAAAGAAAGAAAAAAGAGAAATCAAAGTCAAACGCCCCGCCTCGCATCATAATGCCGCCAAACGCGACGCTCATTTCCCGTCGATCACGATCAGACTAAACGGTCGCGAAAAAATAACGACGCGCGCGTATAAGGTACTCCTCGAGCGACAAGTCCGCCGCGGGGAAACAATGCTGGGAAAGGGGGGGAGGGGGGATATATGTGTACATGCGGCACGTATTATGGTAGTGAAAGAGCGGGAGAAAACAATGGAAGGGTGGAAGGGTAGAGCGAGGTGAGTGCGTGTAAGTATCGCCGATCTTGAGAGGTCTTGAGGAAAACGACGGGCGTCATTATATTTTAAAGGTGCGCACGTGCGATGTATATATGTACATGTACGAGGGTTCGAAGGGCTCGTGGACGCCGGCGATGATTGTTTTGCCTGCGCGACCGCGAGGTAAACGGTTTCGTATAATGAGACGTATAGAGTGTGCGGGCGGGTTGAGCGCCAGAGGCGCGTGATTATTGTAAACGTTTTCGGGTGCGGAAATGTTGTTCTCGAGAAAGAAGGTTTTGTTTTATCATAATTTTTCGTGAAACGGTTATTACAAGAAAGAGAACATTTTTTTTTTCTTTTTAAATTGAATAAAGATTTTTTCTAAACCTTATAATCTGGTGCCAATTAAGTTTATGAAAATCCAGTTAAGGCGATTTTTCACTTTTTTTTTGACGTTGCGAATACATACCATTGTTTAAGTTTTTTTAGTAGAAAAAAACCACGTAATTGAAAAAGGAAAAATACTGGCAGTTGCATTTGAGCTTTATCATTTAAATCCGAGTTTAAATCGCCATATCTCGAAAACTTGTTCCCATTTTTCTTATAGCAGCACAGAATATGTCCTGAATTTTTTTGTTATTATTCGATCAGACATGTAAAAAAGTATATTCATATGAGCAGAACCCGCGCATATATTTTAGATTAAAAAAAGAACTGATTTCAATTATACCCATCATCTGACCATCCAACCGGAACCAACGAAATTAACAGACCCGATAATAATGCCCACGTACAACCCTCCCAAACGCACGCGCTCAACCTCACAATATAAAACATACACACAAATGCGCGCGTATATACCTACAATAATAATAATCATTGAAACCCTACGCGCGTCGTTTAGCGGCATGCACACGACATAAAACTGCGACGTTTAGAACATATATGTACGTATACGTACACACATACGGCTGCTCTCTTTTCGAGATGAAAACGAGCCCTCGTCGAGAGTGCAGCGGGCAAACGCCTCGCGAGCGACTTTTCGAGGGCCACTAAATGCCCCGCGACAGAGTAAGAGAGAGAGAGAGAGAGAGAGAAAAGTGGAGCAGTTGCTCGCTCATGCGTATATATACGCGCTCGTAAAATAGGTAGGTATATATAGGTACGTAGACGCGTGCGCACACGCGTGTGTAAGTACGTGTGTAGGAGACATTGTTTCGGATTCGCAAGCGACGAGTTGAAATTTTTTTCGTGTGTATGTGTATACCAGAGATTGGAGAGTGTGTGTGTGTATGGTGGGGTATGGGGTATTTTTTTTCGTGGTGGTGGCTGGATGGTATTATGGTTTGGAGGTAAATAGTTGGGATTCAGTAATTGTAAAATCAACTGAATTGGTGAAGTAATAATACAATTTTTTCAAATATGAAAATTCTACTATTCAAGACTGGAGATTCTACTTTTTCGTTTGGGTTGAAGCAAAATATAATCTCTTGTCAAAGAAAGCTTTCCTAACATGTACCATTTTCCAAATAATCCATACATAATTTCCAAACCCAAACGTGTGTTTACGCGCACATTATACGATTTTACGACAAATGCTACCCCATTACCGCCGCTGAAACATCTCGACAAACCTCCAACCGCACTTGAAAAATCCATCGCATGCAGCTATACCCTATATATGTCAACAAGCGTCTCTCGGTACATCTGCAGCTCGTATGTATATAGCGACAGTTGCGCGACCTCTCGTCGTTACCGCGAAAAGACAAAACGAAACGTCAAAAGGTTAAAACGTCGCTTTAGATATAATACGAGCCCTAATGGCGATGTCGAGCCGGTGTGTGCTTTATTATCATTAATAATGCCAAGAGAGAGAGAGAGGGAGAGCGCACTTTAGCTAAACGTCGCCGAGGCTCGACTGGCGCATTGTGGAACCGCGACGACAATGGCATTTGATTGCATTGTCGGTCGCTGCCTGCTCGCCGATATTCCTGACCTTATGTAGGTATTACGGCTGCGGCTCTCTCTTTCGAGGAGTACCTACGGGCTGTCGAGAGTCGAAGAGAGAAGGAGGGAATGTTTCGATATTGTTGCGGATAAGTGTGCGGCGCGGGGTCGACGTGAAAAGCCGGTCAGGGGCCGATTTCGTCGAGAGAGAGCCACGCTATGGCCTATACGTATTTATAGAATTATACAACGATTTTCAATATTCCATCTTCGTTCTCTTTTCCTAATTTACTATTATTGTCGTTGTATATACATTTAAATAAACATATTGTTGTTGCAGAATAATAGGAGTGTATGTTGAAATTAAAAAAAAATTGCTCCTACCAAAAATTAGAGATTTTTCCCGAATCAACCGTAATTCAATCATTTTTGGTGATTTGTCGCGATTTCAAAATGCATCTAACTTTGCAGAGAATCGACCGATTTCAACGATTCTCATCTCAAATTTAAGCTCTTTTCTTCGACTTTAATCGCTCTTTGGGTTAATCGTCAGTGACTACTTTTCGTCCATCTTTTCCATGTTAAATTCCCACAAGAAAAATGAAATGCAGCTTTCTGAAAAACGCTATGCCGATTTCCTATATATATGTTCAACCCTGTTCTCATGCATTATATCAGTTATAGAATAAGAAAAACCAGTTGTCAGAGGTATGCTTAAAATTTTTTTTTTCGTCGTTTTTGCGGACAAGTTAGGATCAATTTTTTGTGCATTTCGACATATTATATAGAGTCGGCATCGCGTCTCAGCTATACTAACGAACGCACGCATCCTTACATCGCTCAATAAATAAAAACCCCGCGCACACCCATATATACATCACATCATCATCACACCTCTCGCTCTTCTCTTCAACAACCGCGTCATCACACCTCTGTCGCGCCGCATCCGTTCCGCGCCCAAATACTTAATCCAACCAAAGCAGCGTATCGTATAATACCCATGACGAATCTTGCGCACAAAGCGAATAGTCGCCTCGAGTGTGCGGCGTCGCCGCCGTCGTCGTCCGAAAAACGCTGCAGATGCACTCGACGCGCGATCCACACAATGATACAGATGTCATGCGGGGGGAGGAGTATAGGTACAGCAGTGCTTGACGGGATAAGTGCGCGCTTGGATGGGCATCATCACACGGTGAATCGTTGGACTTTACGACTCTCTCTTTACGCGCGTGAATTTTACGCGGATTACGGGGAATTGCGGCGCGTGATTTATATAAAGTATATGCGAGCGCGCGGGGGGAATACACGAGGATGGTACGCGCGTGAGTTATGGGATGGTATATGTATATATACTTGCATCGGGATCCATGCGTGCTAATTTTTCGAGAATTGTTATTATTAAGGTCGGCTACTTACATATGTACACACAGCCTGCACTGGCCTGTATGCAACACTATATACATCCCCCTTTTGAAAATTCATGCCGACGACGACGCGAATGACACGTTCTCTCTCTCTCTCTTTCTCCGCCCGGAATCATCATCATCATCACACATAGTCGAATCCAGTAGCCGAATAGCAAAACCTCCCTCCTCCCCTTATAAACGCACATCTGTGTCGCTCCCACTTTACAAAACGCTCGCATTATCGCGGCTAATGACGTATAATGGTCCTGAATGCGCACAGAGTCGACCATTTTTTTTCCTCTCTCTCTCTCTCTCCCCGAGGGTGCGAAATGTCGTGTCCGCCATGACGCCTCGCTGACACGGGAGAGACGATTATACGCGTCGCGCGTTTTTAAATCGGGAGAACTGGATATATATGGGTGCAGGTATGTGTATAACGGCGGCGGCCATGGCTGTTATGCGATTGGACGGGGGACGCGAGGATGAGCGCGGGGTAGTCGAAAGTCTACTTGCGGTGTGTGTGTGTGTGTGGATGGATGGATGGGAGAAAAGCGCAGGAATGACATCGGGGAACGATGGGTGAGGTAAGAGAATGTTTCAGGGGGTTATAGGGGTGGGGGTCTGGGATGGTGACGAAGAAGAGCTGCGAGTTGCGTGCAGTAGTTTTTGGATAAAATATTGTGGAGTTTATATTATATTTTTATTATATTACGTATAGATTGCTTGGAATAATATAATTACAGTACAACATCATTATGCAATACGTTAAATTTCTATCTCAATATACCATTACCGAAATCCTTTAAAACTTCAGTATATATAACACCAAGCCAATCGCACAACCCACTACACCGTCCACTTCCTCTCTCTCTCTCCCTCTCTTTCTATAGCTCTATACCCACGCGAAATCGCCGAGCGATAAATCAAATCGCGCGGTATCAGCGACGGCGAATACAATACACGCGCGCGCTCACTAAATCGAGAGAGAAATTAATCGCGCGTATTTATTATCGCCGCGCCGCGGCGTCCGATCGTACGGCGTACAAAAAAGCCGCGCAGAACGATTCGCAAAAGGAAGAAAGAATATATATTGCGCGGCAATTATATATACATAGAGAGAAGCGAAATATCGGCAAAGCTTGTGCAGCGAGCTGTATGGCGCGCGCCGTCGCGATATATATATGCAGCGGTGCCGCGTGCATTTCATCCTCTTTGCTTTTTGTGCCATCTTTATATTTTTTGGCGATAAGGTGTTCTTTGATGTCGTGTTTTTGAGGATAATATATAGCGGCGTGTGGCGCGTCCGTAGTTTTCGGACAAATTTTTTCTTTAATTCGTCGGGGTGCCCCGGTATTCGAGATTCATCAGGGTTTAAGCGAAAATCTTGATTTGATCGTGATAATTTTGATTTTTGTATCGTGTATATACCGATATACATTGGCCAGTAAAGAAACGAACCTCTACACTATTTAATTCGAATGTTTATTATTAGTATTTTGTTTTCCACTTGTTATACTCTTTTATCATCCGCAGTGTCTATATATATTAATCCCCGAGCTTGAAACTATCTAATACAATCCACGAAATTTTAAAAACAAGCAAAACCATCCACCACTGCTATTATTTTTTCCACCGCAAAAACGCTCGCTCTCGACGTCTATATATGTACCTATAGTCGCTTTATCTCATTGCGCGCGGAATCGCCGACTCGCAATCCTCTTTGCTCCACGGCAAATCTGCTTATATGCGCGGCAGAATTTGATTGAGTCGCGCTCGCGCGTAATCTTCGAAGCCTGTGCATGTTATACGTATATAGTGTTTATAGAGGGGGAAAAAATGATGGGGCGGAAGTGTATGGTACAATGCGTGGATGGTCTGGTATTACGAATGTTACGCGATGTTCTTTTAAAGAGGATTTGAGAGCGCGGAGGGATGGTGAGGGATCATGGATTCGACGTAGAGTGTTTTATTCGTTCGGTTATATAAGTGTTGGTAGCGTTATTCCTAATTATGATCAGTGGAATTTATCATACGTTTATATTTATTGAATTGTGAAATTGAATAATGTTTATTTAATATAATAAGTTTGCATTGCAAGCATGTTTTAATACACCGCCGCTATGCAGTACTACTTTGCTTTTAAATGGATTGCAAATAAACTATAAGTATAATGAAAATTTTAAATTATAATTGTAATTTATTGCGCCACAACATAACGGTACAATGATTTCTTCACTTTTGCATTCGACTTCCATATAATTACCCAAACCTGTGACTATTCGGTATGAAAATTGTCTGGCGTCCATCCATCCGCAATCGAGCCCAAAAAAAGCGCCTCCACTAAACTCCGCTAACGAACCGCAACAACTTCCCCGAAAATCCGCAACAACGTCATAACCACCTCCTTAGCAGCGCGTGCATACATAATAATTTACCTCTCTTTGTGCCCCTCGCGCTTACAACTACTTCCCGCCAAGAATTACACTCGCGCGCACAACAAGTTTTGATTCACGCGGGCAAAGTTTCGCCATCCCCTTTCCACTAAATATATATATATATATTATATAACGCGCGGGGGCGATTACTTCCGGCCTCTTGAACGGCGCGCGATGTACTTTTCCTCGCCCGCGGGTTTACCCCCCCTTTGCCGCGCACTTCTTCTTCTTCTTTGCGACTTTTTGCGCAGGTCTTTGTGTTGCATGAATCCATGTACTTATATATAGAAGGGAAAAGTTTAGCGAGTGCGCATTTTTTAATAGAATTCGCGGAGCGAGCGCTTTAATCTTGCGCTGAAATTTTTGCGGGGAATTTATTTTTTTTAATTGAGATCGGTAGTGGTGCGTGACGAGGCGGATCAACAATGGGGGTGTAACGCGGGAGCTTCGGAAGTTGGAGGATTAACGAGAGTGGAGATTAAGGAAGGAGGATATTGGAGATTGAAGAATTGGTTTGTTCTTGTAGAATATAGTATAATTTTTATATGTAAAGGGACTTTTTGTTACTTTTGATACTAAAAATTTTCGCTATATAATCATAACGATAATTTGAAATTACAAACCGAACTACGTATACCCACCAAAAACTCCGACGCGGCTACACTCAACTCCCCAAAATCCGTAATCGCAATCGCAACAAGTCACTCCCTCCATTCTCCGCCTCATCCTCTTTGCGCTATCATCTCCGTTCTCCTCTCCTTTTCCCCGCGCGTTAGCGACTCGCAACTCTCCCCCGGCGGAACCGCGCTAAGCTCTCGCAAACTTTCTCTCTCTCTCCGCTTTCTCGAACAGCGGCGTTCCGGATTCTGCCGCTATGCTCTCTAGCTATATATATACCTAAGCGCGTTTTCTTCGCTTAATTCGCCAAGTTTACACCGGATCCGCTTGCTCGCGCTGCGGGGCGATTTATCGCCGAATTTAAACGTGGTATATATAGGCGCTTATTGATTCGAATGTGTATTGCGCCGGGTGCGAGCTGTGATTTTAATTGGGTCTGTGTAATTTATTTGACGTTGGCGTGGTTTAAGGTAAAAATGGAGTATAGATGAGCTGGTTTTGATATCTTTAATTTTGCTGATTGTGATTATGAATGGTGAAGTGAAAATAACTCGTGTAAATTGTACTTTGTAAAAATGAAAACAATAATAGGAAATAATCTCGTAAATGCAAATTTATAATGTCTATAGAGAATCCCTATAATTGTCTTAACTGTATATTCGAATATCAAACGTGACACCTGATTCTTTCGTTTTTTGGGAGTATGACACAGTAGAACATTATATATAAACTAATCTTTTACTTTCCTCGTTTTATACAAGCCACAATAAAAAATGCTACCAATTACCTATATTTACCCTCAAATCCGATTCACCCCTTCTGCACAAAAAGTCCGGCTAATCTCCACCTACTTTCACCTCGAAATCCCGTCGTCAAGCTTCCCGCGTCGACTATTCATAAAGAGCTCGCGGAAGCCGTCCGGAAAAGCGGGAAAGTGATTAAACGAGCACAGACGACGACGACGACGACGTGCCGCTAATATCGCGAGCAAACTCTCTCTCTCTCTCTCTTTCTCTCTCTCTTCGCTCCGCTCCGGCGCCACGCTTGGTTAGACGCGCAAACATTGACTGACAGCGTCCCGGCTCCGCACCGGCGTGTATATAACTACTACTACTACTACTACTACTTTTCTACGTCTCGGTGTGCGTCTACGTATGTATATGTATGTACAGCGCGTTATATTCCGGGTTCGTTATACCGTGGAGTGGGGCTTTTTTGTAGGTGTTTACACAGGGATTTTTCTTCTTTTTTTTTGTACGCGTTTTATTCGGATTGTTTGGGTCGAAGGGAGAGATTGGAATTTCATTGTATTTTATTGGACATTAGGATAATGATATTTTCCTTGAATGAAATCGTCCTTTTGATGTATATTAAATTCCTGCATTGACTTTATATGAAATTGTTTATTATGTAGAGAGAAATGAATTCTTATCGTATTGAAGAAAATATTAATAAACATTTATTCGAATAAATTAAATTCGCGCGTACTATTTTATTTTTGACGTTATGAACGCTATTTTCCAATATGATGTAGTTTCAATTAGTTTAAATGATAAGATAATTAGATACATATTTTAAGCAAAAGATCAAATATTTTTATTCTATTTTAAATATTTAGTAATTCTATAAATACATGAGTTTCAAAAGTTTAATCTCGCACATTTTCAATTTATTCGAAAATTCAAATATTCGCGCTTTTTTCAAATAACCAATCACATCAAGTCTTTAAATGACCCACTACTTCCGGCCATCATTTTTTAAAGAGAGGAATGTATATAAATGCTTAATTCTTTCGCTCAATCCATCATACACAATTACACTTAGCATTATACTTTAATTCAATTAAAAGACCATTCCTTAATTCCATCGATAAATATTCAATGCGCAGCTAGGCCTCCAATATACGTATTATGTCACCTGCGCGCTACTAACTTATAATTTCATTGAACTCGTCCGCACTGCGGCCACTCGCGATTTCCATACCCATCTCACGCGCGCGCGTCTTTATGACTCATCAATTTAAAATTACCACGTATACTTACACCAATGAAGAAGAAGGAGAAAAATAACCCTCGTCGTTTATACAGCCAATATACAAACCGATAAAGAGCCCCCCAAGGCTGCCACACCGCGCACTGCACGACGTCTGCAAGGCCATAGAACTCGCGGTAATCACCGAAATAAGTAGCCGCCTGGGACCTCCAGCAACTGGTTGCCAAATATATATACCCTGAGGGACATCGCGGATATATATGTATATATGATACACCAGAGAGTGAGAGTGCGCGAAATTGAATTATTTATCCTATGCAGGCGCGCGCGCGGTGAGTGCGCGAGAATGACAATCTCTCTCGGCTGGCGAAACGCGGGCGCGCGAAATTTATGGTTTCCGCGCGGCCGTTCGATTATTATTCGCGGGAGGAGAGTGAGAGACAGAGAAAAGTGGGCGTTGAGCAATCGCATGGTATAGGTATTTGATGCGTGAGTGCGCGTATGCAGTGTCGATGCGGTGTGGGGAAAAAAAGTGGATATGGGATGGTTTATTAAAATTGGAAATGGGGTGGTTGAGGTATACAATAAGGTTCTCGTATTTTGGGAACAATTCGAACTTGCCGGTTTGATCGCAGTGAAACGCTCATATATAATAAATGTCCTATAAAAAAGCCTTTAATTTTGATGAATAACACTCATTGAAACTATTAACAGTACGTGACATGAAGAAGAAAAAGACACTTTTATCACTCTTCTTATAAATATATGTACAATAAAAATGTTTATTCGGCGTCTCCGATTGTACCTTCCTTTATTATCGCCATCATAATAGATTTAATAATCACGTATAAGTTATTATTTCTGGTTTTGCTTTCCAAAAATATCCAAAAATAAGCCAATAACGTACAATTTCAAGTACACTTTTCAAAGCATCTAATTCTTATATCGGCATACAGTTATCCCAACAACAATAATCCAGAAAATCAATCACCCAACATATATTCTAACACTGTCACACCTCGGCAACCTTACACCATCTTACCAACCGTATTTCGCAACCACCCGCGACCAAATCACAAGACTATACCAGCATGTGCCGCAGTCTGCAGCACGCATGCCACAGCACCGAAAGAAAAGTAAAAGCCGCAAAAGAAAACAAAGCCTCTCAGTTCATGTATATTTTTCGGCTCCTCGATCCTCCTCTCGAACGCGCGCGCGCGTACAATACAAAAAGGGGCACGCGATTCGCAGGCCGGTCACGCGTGTCGCCGACGGAGGCAATTACTGGGTCGCGGCGTTAATGTCGTAAGCGTGCAACGAGCGCGCGTGTCAATGATCAGATCCGCTCCTCGTGTGATTCTCGGAACGAGGCGCCTCCTTAGCATCCGATTTTATAGCATCAGCGAGATAATTTTAGATAATTGTTGTTGGCATGGGTATATAATATGTGGTTCGAGGTTCAGTAGGTAAATGTTGGTTGATATATGGTTTTGAGTTGGTTCTGAGTGTTGCTGGTAATGAGATTGTATGGATTAGGTAATGGATGTAATAGGTGAATTTAGCGTTTCGAATGTTTTTCTCTATAATTCATCTGCGTCCATTTATTTATAAACACCAAGTTAAAGACACTTTATGATAATGGATTTTCCATTAATTTGAAAGCCCATTATTATATCATCATCGTGAAAAGAAAACAATTTGTTGGGTAAGTTTCTACAATGTTTCGTTCAACTCGTTAAATGTGAACGTACGCTACTGTTACATAGTCGCGGGCTTTGAACTTTGAGCAATAGAATGATTTATTTCTTCTAAGCGCAACTTCGCGCGCAAAAGAATTATTTGTTCGTTGTGTGTTTTTTTTTGTTTTCGACAAAGTAATTTGGCAGTTTGCCGTTATTTCTCAACTAGTAATAGATGTTCGTGAATTATTCATGCCCTTGGCTTTCTATTTTAAACGGTTGAAAATAAATGTACAAAAAATGGCAATTATCCATATAGCTGTATATATATTTTCTAGGTAAGTATATCGATCCATAGTCACATTTGGATCAGAAAAAAACACCAGTCAAAAGATTATTATCAGTGTGAAAGATTATTGTGATGATGGACTACATTAAAACAACGAGAATACATTTTTAAAAAACGTATAGTGTACACTGAATAATTTTTTAAATTTTTTATATAAAACTACAATCAAACGGTCCATCAATACCCACCAAACTCTAACCCACCTTCTCTTCCCAAAAATCCTATCAACTCAAACCTCTAAACCTACTCACAATTTCCCGAACTCTTCCCTCTCTCTCCCTCCCACCGCTAAAAAATCGCGATCTTTCTCTCTGTCTTCCACACACATACACTCAAACAACCTACTCTCCGTGCAAAGCCAAAGGCGAGGAGCGAACGCCGACGTCGAATTCCCCAAAGGGATATAGCATATATATATATACACGTTATACACACGCAACGCGCGATGGCAAACGAATACGCCGGCAGCGCTGTTTTAGCCCCTTCATAGACGATTAATCCAGTTTACTCTCTCTCTCTCTCTCTCTGCCGCTCGCTCTCTACGGGAGGCACATCGCCGTCTCTAAGCCAAGGGGTTGCGCGAATCCGCACAACCGCCCCGTAATCGCGCGCGTGTACCGAGTTATAGAGATGCGGATGAGATTAGAGGGAGCAGTGCGAGTATGTGTGTCTGTGGGTGCCGGGTGGGTATGCGTGCAGAGTCGATGTGCACTTTTCCGCGAGGAGAGATAGAGTATAGAGGTTTTCCTTAATCTCGTTATATGAAGTAACAAAAAATCGATGGCATGGTATAAAACTTTTGATATATTACCTACCTATCCATCAAGCGTTTTTTTTTTATCTATAGCTTCGCTTTTTTCTGTTTACAATGACTTCGGGTAATTGATAAAAACCTAATGATGCTTTTAATAATATTATCCTGATATCATCATAATATTATTTATAAATCTTAATTATAATTAAATAAATTCAGTATTTCGATTATTATTATTATGAAAAATAATTCGTATATTTTTAATTAATTTCGTTGACATAACAAGTGCTAGGTATTTATTACCACCGAAATCTAGATGACAAGTTTGACTTATTAATCCCGAAATCTGTTGCTTCCCTGCGCATACGCAGAAAATCTAATCTAATAATTCACTCCGCAATTTTCATAAATCACCCCCCTGCAACGGCCACTATATATATATATATATATACCTCGTCCACTTTACCCTTATTCCTTCGTTTTCTCTTTCCTCCCTCATAAATATCCATACAATTTATACATTATATCGAGCTCGCAGGCTCGCGCGTCGATTTATACGTCGACCAGTCCCACGTCGTGTCGAAAGAAAAAATCCGAAATCTCTCCTATATACACACCCTTTCCGTATCCAACTCACACACACGCGCACGCGGGCTGGCTCACCATTTCACGTGACTTTGACATTACGCGAACCCCTGGGTTCGTACATATATACAGAGACAAAAATAGGGTAGAAAAAAGAAGGAAAAACACGCTGCTACTGCCGCTGCTACCGTCGTCGCCGTCAGGGAGAGAGAGAGAGAGAGAAACAGTAGGCGAGCGAGAGATCAAAAAAGCGAGCGAGACAGACTCCTATACAGACACACACGGGCACACGTATAGGTATATACACATACACACACAGAGGGAGAGAGCAAGTGAGAGAGAGAGAGAGACAGGCATCTCGCCCTTTTGTGTGTCCCTCTCGCTCGCTCGGTCTCGGCCCGATATTGAAATGGAGTCATTTGAGTGTGAATAATTTGCTTTGCCGCGCGCGCGCGTGCAGCCCCTGCTGCCGGCGGCGCGCGCATTTCTGCTGAATATATATATCCCGAGCGCTTGGATATTTCGCTCTCGGAGCGACGCTGCCGCCACCGCCGCAAACTTCTCGTCCGACGGACCGGAAGAAACTATTCGAGGGAGAGCCGCACCGCCGCCGCCGACGACGACGACGGTGAGCAGGCTAGCTGCTTGTGGATAGCTGGCCAACACTTTGCGACGACGGCGGCGGTGGTGGTGGTGTCTTGCGGAATGAAGAGGGAGAGGAGAGAAAGTTTTGACATTTTTTAGGACCGAGGTGGCGATGAAGAGTGGAGGATCGCGGGTGGGTGATGATGCTGTGGTGGTATTTTAAATTGTAGGGTGTACCTTAAGGTTAATAGATGGTCAATGTGTGTTCTTCTATTATCTTTATTTATTTGAGTTACTTTGGATATATGACATAGCGATTTGATGAGGACATCGGAACACGTTATGATGCTAGGAGGTTCTACAATATTAAGAAAACAAAGATGATTTTATTATACGTGTCCCATTTTAAACTGTTTATATGACGTTAATTCGTGATTGGTTAGGGGATCATTTTAAATTTGCATACCGACAATATAATACAATGAGCCGCATCATATCGCAGTGACACAATAATTTTTCCCCGTAGCAAAAACAGTTCAAGTGTAAAATGAATCTTCTGTGTAGGTATATGCACACTGATTGATCGTATCATTGGCACTAATTGAAACGATCGCTTATATCGAATCAGACACAACAGACCAACTTGTTTATGTCGCTCGATTTACCTATACGCAAATATAAGTCATAAGATGGATTTCGATTTGTTCATTTTATCAATAACTCTATACGTAATTTTTATAATCGCAGAACAAGCGTTATCGATTATTTTCACCGATGATTCACGGGTCTGACATCGTTGGAAGCGGGTCGACGCGCGCGCTGCATTAATATTTACCGCGGGCCGTCGCTTCTCTCAATGAACAATCGAGCGATTCCGTGCGCAATTGTGTATATGTATATAAAACCGCGGTCATATTATTCATCGGCGCTCATCGGCCTATGCATCCTACATAAACAATCAAAATCGATGACATAAGGCTATGGGGCTGCCTCGATGTGTCCCAACAATACTCATAAATTAATACCTTACTGTTGTAACGCCTATACAATCGTGTACTATTTAAAACTGCATGATAGTAACACTATCACAAAATTATTGTAATATTATTATAGTAGCACTATTAAAGTATTGTTATAATACTACTATAACATTATTATAATACTATAATAATACTGTCACAACATCGTTGCAATACCGTAGTAGTATAGCGCTATATTATAACCTTTTTATAATACAAAGACACAGAACCAAATAATAAATACACTTTCCAACCCCGAATTCGAGACATCCTCCGACGACATCGATGACATCATACACTCGACAGAAAAAAGGATATCTACGACTACGAGCAGTCGCTTAGATAGTCTCTGCTCGTAAGGCGACGGCGTCTTCGCGGAGGTCATTCACTAACTCCCTCGCGTTGAAGCGTGCGTGCAGACGGATACTCATAATAAATTCCACGCGACGATCGACTGGCCCTGATCGCATTTATTTCACCTTAGAGACGGATATAATTGGCCGTCACTGCTCATGAGTTTCGGCATGAAGCTGTCGAGAGGTGTTTGAATAAGGATTAGGATGTTTGGATACTTAATGCGATGGCAAATTTTGGGTGTTCTTTTTTTATATAAGGATGGTTTGCGAGATTTTCGTATTCGTTTGTATAATAGATGTAGGAAGTGGTGTATTTTTGGACAGATTTTTTTTTGCAAGTTGTACGGTATATTTTTGCCGTTAATTTGAAATAAAATCGTTAATTTTAAATATAGAATCAATATATCAATACATTCAATTATATATTTACAAGCATAAGTACACAAAGTATAATTAAATATATAATCCTTATGATGAACATTCAGCATCGTCCAAGTGTAGTTTTTCTGAGACTATGCATCCAACCCCCTCAGGCACAATATACCCTCGCGCCTGTTATAAGTCTCATAATACCTCCGTGCCCGATTTCACGCGTTATACCATAAGTATTACGCGCGCGTGCGCCACGTCGGGGCACGCGACTCGCATGATGCGCTGCGTAATCCGCGCGGATTATGACTCGGCCGTAAGCTAAAAATTACGCCGGCCGGCGCATCGCGAATGACAATGTCAATGAATAGACGAGAGAGGAGATAGCGATCGCGATGATGCGAGAACGGTGTAATGCGATTTTAGGTGTTATCTGATGGTAGCTGTGCATATTGATTTTCTCTGGCAGGAGATGTTTCTATTATTTTTTATAGGGTACTTATATAATATATAGGTGATGAGGAGGACGACGATTCTGGGAAACGAGGTGATGTTGCTGTTATTTTGTGTTTTTGGAGTTATGGGTTTCTTTTTTTTTAACGATTGTCGTGAAAGTTTTAGTGGGACGTAAACTTTGCTAATGATGGTGATTATTTTTTGTACTTGAGCTGCGAGATTATGGGAGATTAATTAAAGAATATTGGGTTAAATGCTGTAGTTAACTTGGTTTCTCGACAAGGATAGATGTGCTTGCTGGGAAGATTTAAATTTCAAAGTACTCTGAGCGAAATAGCAACGTTTTTCTATACGATTTTTGGAACTATTCAAGGCTGCATTTATAGAATTTGTTTAATACACTATTCCGGACGCATCCTAATTTAACATTCTATATATTCAATTGCATCACTGTCTTCGATTTCCTCCACTAACGTCGAATTCCTAGGACTTTTTCCCAAAAACAAACCTAGGCACATTGTTTAATCTACACGTGTCCTCCTCTCCCACGCTATATATACATCACATAATTCACGTAACTCTCGACCCATCCATAACTGTACCTCCTCCTCTCAAAGCCATCTCTCAACCGTGCAAAATACCTCATGGCATACATCTCTTTCCTCCGCGAAACGCCCGAAATTCGCACTCACTGCACGGCACCTGTGCCATCGCCGCCCCATTCACGTTCCCAAATACACAGACACACGGCAAGGCCGCGGCGGGCCCCGTACCACAAAAGCCGCACCGAAGGTGAAGACTTTTCGGATGAGCCAAGCTCTTTCGCGCGTGTACATCTTCTTCTTCTTTTTTTTTTTAGGAGGCCAATGTCAGAGTGTGTATAGGTACGCGCGCGCGCGGCGGGGCATTAGGCATGCAGCGCGCGCGTCTGGATCGACGCCGCGTATATATACACCGGCAACGCGCTGCTTCAACAATTCAGTCGCCTCGACGGTTCTGCAGTGGTAACATACAGAGAGAGAGATACACATAGCAGTCGATCGTGCAGTCATGAAGGTACGCTTGGGTTTCCCGGCGATTTTTCGTTGGAAAGTTGTGTGCGAGTTTTGTGAAATCGTATTTCTATAGTGTGGGTTCGGCAATCGATAATAGAAGTTTTGGTGGAAAAAAGACAATGGGTCGAGTTGGGAAATGTGCGGCATTATAAGTATTGTTAGTTTAGAGAGCGAAATTAAAATTTTAATTTTGATTTTAGTTTAGTAGAATGATTTTTGCTCTTAAAGACTGTTAACAATTTCACGAATATTGAAACGATTTCTTTGATTAATAATTGATTATTTTCAAAAAGAATAACTCTTGTTTTATTAAAAATTTTCGTTATATATAAAATCAAACTCAAATTTACGCTTATTCTCTGCAATACAATATTCTTTAATTTATTGTTGTATAACTAAAGCATTTAATCGATTCGTATAAATGAATAAAATCTTATCCATTACCCCATTAACCATAAACAATTGAAAAACTAAAAGAAATTTAAAGAGCCCAACTTTTCACAGATCGTACGATAATTTCATAAGTCATTCAATTGCCACAATTACGGGAACTGATTCATCAATAATTTAACAATAAATTAAACTCCACAGATCTTCCTGAGTCTGACCCTCCTCGCGGCGGTGGCGTTCGCCGAGCCTCCAGCGTATCGCCAGCGCTACTTCTTTGCCCGCCAACAAGAAGAACCCAGCAACTCCGGACCGTACCCAGCCCGCGGTTGGAAACCCGATGGCCCGGCCTTCAACCTTCCCCAGCGCCAACAACAAGCTCCTCAAGTAGACAACGCTTATGGCGCACCCCAGCAACCTGAGCCCCAGCAACAATACGGCCCACCCCAGCAACAATACGGAGGCCCAGTCCAACAAGCCCCGACGCCCCGTCAGCAGGCCCCACCAGCTGTTTTCAAACCCTCGCAGTTCGCTAAGCAGCAGCAGCAGCAACCTCAGCAGCAATACGGTGCACCGCAAGAGCCTCAGCAGCAATATGGTGCCCCCGCTAGGATCACAGTGCCCAACCCCAGGGAGCAGTACGGTGCCCCACCCCAGCAGCCTGCACAGCAGTACGGTGCTCCTCAACAGCCTCAGCAGCAGCAGCAGTACGGTGCTCCCCAAGAGCCTCAACAGCAGTACGGTGCTCCCCAACAGCCCCAGCAGCAGCAGCAGTACGGCGCTCCTCAACAGCCCCAGCAACAGCAATACGGTGCTCCTCAACAGCCCCAGCAACAGCAATACGGTGCTCCCCAACAGCCCCAGCAGCAGTACGGTTCTCCGGATTACGCGACCACTGAGGAGTCCGATATCGATGAGCCAACTACTGTTGGACCACTTGATACTGAGGTTAGTAAAAGTTTTCTCTCATATGCCGATTTTTGAAGGTTATTAGGGATTATGAATTAGTTGATTCGTGATTGTCATTGTGCGCATCATTATTTTCGGATTACAAGCAACGAATTGCATTAAAAAGTATCACGAGACGACGCCCTTCATATAGTACAGCGATAAGTTCCTGCGTGTTGATTTTTTGTCATTTCTTTCATATGGAAAGAAATACTGATATTTTCTTCCCTGTATCAGCGATAGTATATATTATTTGTAGCCTTTCTATTCATCTATGGATTGCAAGTGCATAATACTGACAGGTGAATGCACTAAAATGCATCTATCGCATCAAAGTGCACCCGGTGCATTCAACTGCATCGGATGCATCCAAATGCGCTCAAAGCATCCAGCGTATTCAAACGCAGTCAATAGTCAAGACAAGAATCACATTTAATGTTTCCCTAACAATTTCTTCCTCTTCCCTCGCAGTCGGAGACCGTGAGCGCCGCCAACGAATTCGACGACGAGGTCGACATCGATGGCGCCCAGAACCAGCAACAGCAACAGCAGCAGCCCCAAGAACGCGGCGAGTACTTCGTGGCGCTTCCTGACGGACGACTCCAGCGCGTCCGTTACGTGAGCCGCCAGGACATCGAAGCCATGCGCTACTTCGCCAAGATCCGCGCTGAGAACGTTGAGCCACTTCGCGGACCCATCTATGCCTACTCGCCCCTCCAGAAACTCCAAGTCGCACCTGGTCACCTCCAGGTCGACGTAGCCCCTGTCACCGCCGCCGTAGCTGTGGCACCAGTCGAACCATCGGCTCTGACTGTCACCGCAACCGAGGCCAGGCCCCAGAAGATCCAGCAGCAGCCCAAAATTGATATCAAACCGTTGACCCAGGTGCAGCTGCAACACGCTAATGCTGCCCTGACCGTCGCGCCCGTCAGCTCGAGTTATACCTCGTATGCGGCGAATTACCAGGTGCCCGAGGAGAGGTTCATCCTCGCGTTCCCGTGAGGAGGTGTTGGTCATGCTGGTCTTTGAATTTTTTTTTTCAAGACTAAGCGCTGTCAATCACTTCTTCCTCTACCCTTGTAAATGCTGTACATGTCTAATTTAGGTGTAAGAATAAAAACGAAAATCTTAAAACGAATAACTTTGGTTGGTGCCTTTCATACTACCTTATCCTTCGAATGCCTTTTTTATTTGGATTATTTACAGTGTCATATTGTTATAGTATGGTGGTATGGTAAAGTCACGTAATAATGAATCGAGATTGCATCAAGCCGTCATTTTATTACAAAGTAACAAATTTTTCAGCTTTTGCGTCGGCGCGGACAGAACAACAACTTGGTCGCCACAAGACAATAACACGAATTCTTGGGTGGTTAACCGGCGTCTTGAAGTATATCCCGTTACATTTTACATACACGTAAACGTTAGCCACATAAAGATCTCGTACGTGT
Organism: Torymus auratus; assembly: GCA_900474315.1. NCBI lineage: Eukaryota > Metazoa > Arthropoda > Insecta > Hymenoptera > Torymidae > Torymus > Torymus auratus. Next base: position 1,069 of record UXGD01000544.1, on the reverse strand, counting down.
AATGTAAGTATAGTTATGTCATAAATGCACATCAGAAACAAACGAAATTAATATTATCTCTGGCGTCACCCATAACAATCCGATCATTTATTTATATAAACGCTAATATAACAGACATTTGCAAGCATTCCCACAGACAAATATCAACAAAAACATACCGCGCGCTCGGCATCCAGTAATTAATAAAATCCACGTACAACTAATCTCGCCTCGAAAGTCAAATCCCCTGCATCCCTCACCATATATATGACAAGCCGGCATAGAATCGGGCTTCCCACCGCAAAATTCCAGAAATTTAATATCGCGCATCGCGGTTATTCGGCTCACTCACTCCCTACCTCTCTTTCCAGGAAGAGCGACAAAACCGAACCGCACGCGAGAGGGATAAAACGGGAGAGAGAGATAGATGAGCGAAATGCCGCGTTGGGACGAGGCGAAGCTCGTGGCTTCCTCATTTCCATGACGACTATCTGCGGAGAGACTCGGTCCGGCCTTCGATCGGGCGCGCTGAGTCGCTGCGGAAGACGTGGCAGAAATGCTTGGATGAATGTTTTGGATTTTGTTGATTTTTTTTTTTTAGATCTTTTTATTGGTATAATTTGTGGTATCGTAATTTTCGTTTCGGAGGCGAATGTATTAGGCATTTGATGTATTGGATATAATTCTTAAGAATGTTCAATGGTTGTAGGCGGAGGTATTTTGAAGAATTTTTTACAATAATTGTTACGCATTGCATGATATAAGTATCAATATACATTGAAAGAAGGGATCTTGAAATAACGAAAAAAAATTCTTTTAACGAAAGTTAATTATTGTGAAAACCAGTTACCATCGCCTAAAGAAAATTAAAAAAAAAGTTAACAATATTTTTTACTTATTATTCAATTTTGATTTAGAAACGGTCATTTTGTTCCTTGTTCAATTTCAGAGGAAGGTTCTGATACAAAAAAATAAAAAATTATTAAAAACTGCAAAGTTGCATGCAATTGTTTATAAGTAAATTGAAAATCTAATAGAAACAATTGCATGTAATTGAGACGATTTTAGTGGGGATTTTTTTCACCAAAAG
>UXGD01000543.1:0-54570 GCA_900474315.1 Torymus auratus | reverse complement strand
CGCAACCATAGCGCCGACGAATCACCGCAATTTCGGCGCTATATAGCGCCGCAATAGATGCAACGGTTTCGATTTTTGCGCGGGATTAATTTGTAGTATTGCATTAGTCTTCAACTTTTGGTTGAATTGTATAAATAAAACAAGTTTTGTCTTTCTATCCTATTAGGTTTCCATGTCGTGCAATCTCGCATGAAACGTAAAATGCTTGTCTCTCCTGTAAAATTTATTTTGTTTTCCATAACTTTCATTAATACAGTCGTATTAAGAAATGCATACGAACACACATTTTTTTTTGTATAAAATTTCAGAATCATTGTAATCTCATCTTCATAAATATTATTGAATATGAAAAGCTGAGTATAACGATACTAAGTTTTCATTTTGATCCTATTATCAACATAACTAGCTCTATAATAAGTATAATCTCATAAGTTTAAACGATTATAAAATTTTTCATCTTTTTAACGTCAGAGCAAAATCAAAACAACTTTGTACTTATTGGATAACTGAAATTCTACTTTAAAACATCGTGATCAAAACTGAATGAACAAATTCAGCGCCACGATGTAAAAACGAAAAGTACAATAACAACCTCTCTGACGATCAAACTTTATAAAATAAACTGTGAAAACGATAAAAGAAATAAGTTTTCCGAATTCATTAAAGCTTCAACTTTCGATATGTATATATATCTCTAGTCCTCGTCATGGGGATCGCGAGGTACGCGCGCCCAGTGATGAATCCTAATCATGTGTTCCTGCAGATGATGCTTGTGCTTGAATCGCTTGCCGCAGAGGACACAAGAGTAGCGCCGCTCGACGCCACACTCGTGACGCTGGTGGTGCTTCAGCGATCCACGCGTCTTGTACACCTTCATGCAGCGGTCGCAAGCGAAGCCGCTGCAGTTGCCGCATTCATCTGGAACAGAAAACAAGACAGATGCACGTCAGTATAGAGCGAGCATGTGTTAATATCTATCTTGTTTTTGTTTACTTTTACTGTGACCTGGTGGGAGAGAAGTTATGGCGAAGATTGAAGATTACGAAAATTTGGTGGGAGAGGCAGTGAATCAACGCTACTCTCGTTTATTTACAGAAGTAATGAGTAACAGGTGGTACACACGGTTACATTGGTTGCTATTGAAAATTTCACTTTGAGATTCATTATTATGTACAATTTTATACTTTCCTGATTATGATACAAATTGGTCGCGAATCGTTATTATTATTACTATTGTAATTTTTTTTTTCAATTGAAGTAATCATAGTCTACAATGGTTCTGATTTTTGGTAAGGCACGCAAATTATTTATAAGGTAACGCAAGAATTATTTGGTAGACATTGTTTAGCATAAATCGGTAACTTAATCTTCTAAGTTTTAGTTCTTTACAAATAAAATTTTCTTTAAAGTTCAGCAAACTTTATTTAAATTAATATTTAATAAATATGATCCTTATGATTATTTTCTTATTCGAACTAGCAAGACTTTATTTCAAATAAATCGCCGAATCTTATTCAATTATTTACTTGATAATATTGTATTCTTCTACCGTATAGAAGCAAAAAAAAAAAGTGCGATATGCTTGTTGTATTATACGTACATTTAACTGTAATTTATTGAGAGCGAATATTATATTGTATTATATGGAAAATTAATATCGGTAAGAAAATCTGTAACTACGATGAACACGTGCAAGTTCACACGTAAGTTGTGTTATTTGGTTATTAAACGAAAATCTTTTACTATTATAATATAGTATTTTCAGATTGTATGTTAGTAGCTCACAAGCCAGTCTTTGGTTACTTTTAGTATTCAGAAACGAAAACTTTGGCTTATTATTGAAAATAAAATAAATAGTATTAAATTAGTACGGAAGCTTGTTAAAAATAGAAGAATACTATAGTAGTGTGTATTGACGAAAATAAAATAACTTCTCTTCATAATGAAAGAAAATATTTCTGATTCTGATGGGTTATGATGAAACCAAGAGTACACCAAATTAACGTCAAATCTCTCAATGAGTAAAGAATGAGTGGACTTCCTTTTTCCCATCTCCGGCAATAATTAAGCCTGAGCAGCCTCAGTAGGGCCGCTTAACAGTCGGCACGCGAGTGCGCCGAGACCATGTGCTGATTGAGCACGTCCTTGCGTTTGTACTGTTTCTCGCACAACAAACAGCCGTACTTCTGGTTCTTGCCACACTTGGCCTCGCGCATATGGCGCAGCAACGACTTTTTCCACGTGTACCCTTTGCCGCAGCTGTTGCACCTATACTCGTATATATCCATTGAAGTATGGTGCTGCTGCTGTATCTGCTGCTGATGCTGCTGTTGCTGCTGGTGATACTGCTGGAGATGTTGCTGCTGCTGGTGGTGATGTTGGAGCTGCTGGCGATGCGGAGGTCTGTACATGTACAATGGGTCTAGTTGGCTCGCATAGTTCAGCTCGAGTTCTGCAACAATTGGTAGAATGTGAGTTGTAGTTTCAGAGGTAGGTTGGCGATTGGTATACAGGTTTTGAACACAAGGTGAGAGGATGGAGTGTATGTGAACTCGAAGGTTTGTCGAAGTGTGTCGAATATCAGTTGACCGATCCGTTCGTATTGACATATTTATCTAAGTAAAAAACTGATCCATCGGTTAAAAGTGAAAAATTTTCTGTTATACCTGTTATTGATCGACGTTGATGTATCACGCTTCATAAATCTCGTTCAGTATTCTTTTCGTAGATTGATAATGAAATAATATTCATTGAATCGAAATTGGTAGGAATCAAATGAAAATGGAAATTTATTAACAATTTAAGTCGTTTATTGTTCTTTTGAGCGTTGTTTATAACGAAGCATTTGTACATTTTGACTTTGGTTAATCTAAATCATTTACCACAATTCTTCATAATTTTATATACCAAACCTCGATTTAAACATCGATAATAAGCGATTAATGTGCGCATTAAGACAGTTCGTTTGAGGAAAAATAAAATCAGCTACAAGATGAAATTCCGAAGAACCAACTGGTAACGTGTAATAATATTTTCTTAAATAAATACTCTCAATATATATTAAGACTGAAAACTAAAAATAATTAATTATTCCTTAAAAAGTATTACCCACAAGCATTTCTTATCGTAAATCTATCAACTTATTCACCTAATATCTTAACGCGCTGTCTTTGCAACTTTATTCATTGTAAAACAAACAAAAAATCACAACAGCGAAACTAGTTCAGTCTTTTAGAACGATAAAATTTCTTCTTCAAGCCATGGAATGTTCGAACGTTACAAAATGATACATCATCCGTATCATTTTGCTTTCTATCAAGCTCGAAAAAAATGAGCTAAAAAACAAAATTTCAAAATGTAAAGAAAAGAGATCATCTATATTCTCTTAAAAAAAAAGTGTGAAAACGTTAGTTGGTAACAAGTTTGGGTAGTATCGTAATTTTTCGAAACATTACTAAAAACCGTTAATCTAAATCTTTTGTGCGAAAACTCATGAGTTTCCGAATCCTCGGTCTCCGGGCACCGAAAGAACACTCATCGTCCACTAGAGCCGGCGACGAAAAGGACGTTGTGCGCCTCGACAAGGTGTCGCTTCAGCTTCCACTTGTGCCTGATGCGCTGTCCGCATATCTCACAGCAGTGCTGGGGCGCCTTGCCGCACTCCTCGCGCTTATGCCTGATGAGTGACTGAAGCCAGCGGTACTCCTTGTTGCAGATGGGACAGACGTGACGGCCCACGCGCTTGTAGTAGTCCATCGAACCTGGAAGAACAAGATCAGAGCACGAGCTGCGCTATAAATTCGAGTCGAAGAGGTGGAGCTCACATTTCGAAACAGAAGATCTAAGGTATCGCTAAAGACACGCGAGAATCGTCATTTATTTCGTTGCGAAGATCACGCGAGAATTTGGGATAACGTCGATGTCATGCGAATCGATGTGTTGATGGCTAATTTTAATTGGATTCTGAAGGTGTGGTTAGTGTACTGACAGCATGGGGGTTAGATCTTCTGTGTCAAGTGAAAACTTTCAAACCTTACACATATCGATTTAGTTATGACAGGATCACGACATGTGTGACGGCGTTGGTGTGGAAATGGACAACACAAATTTTAACACGATGCAAAACTGCTTGCAGTTTTAAATAATTAATGGAAAAAGAAAGATATTATTGTGAAACGCCTAAAAGTATTTCTACTCGTGGCTTTGTACATTAAGCGAGTCAAATGTCAATAAAGTGCAGATTTCGGCATGTTTTGTTACTGTTGAAGCATTACTTACTTAGATATAGCATTCGTTTGCGGTCCAGATTACTGCTGAAGAATTACTTTTCATCGTCTTAAGAAAATCAAATGGTGTTAATTTAATTGACGACATGATTTTTGATTAAATGATTTTGGTTCAATTTTTCACTTTACTGGCAAAATGAATAGAAAATGGAGTTTGTACTGAAAGTATAATGTGTCCTTCGTTGCAGCAAGTAATTTAATGAATATGACATCTCATAAGAATGTGAACTTATCTTTATTTTAAAATTATATTTACAATGCTTAAATTACAAAATTATCTAAAAAATATTTAATTTGTTCTACATGTAAAAACATGTTGCCTTCACTCAGTAGTTTTTCAACAATGATATTTGAATATGAATTTAAATTTTTGTAAATCAAATGAAACCATCTTGTCAACTTAACTTTTTTATATTTAGTTTAGTAACATTTGTGTGATCTTATAGATCCGTGGCCTAAAAATATTGGCTACTACTTTAAAATCATAGATTATTTAGTAAAATTCTCCAAAATATGTTTAGAAAATATTATCAAAAAAATGCAGTTCTGTAAAAAAATTGATTTCCTTTTTATCCTAATTTAAGATGTTCATTTTATTTTATGAGTCATCTAGAGAAAATAAGAATTTTTTTGACGTGATAAAAATATACATTATTACATATACAATACATATGGCAAAAAACTCAAAAAATCTACTAGTTATGCGTTCCCGAAACTATCGCAATTTTTTTTCCAAGCCTTTTTTTTACGCATAATATTTCTTGTTCAAAAAAATAAAAAGTTGTTATCCTTAAAAAAGAAAGCTCTATTTCACTAGAACTGTTTTCTTTTGTCGACTTTTCTTTATAGTAACTTTTAATACATGACGAAAACGTATCACATCAGAAACGTTTTGACAGCTCGATATTTTCGTGGTTTATTTTAAATATCCCTTATACCTTGTACTTAAAAAATGAGAAAAAATCGCGCGTAAGATGATCTCGAAATAAAATGTTCAACTATCTTGGAAATACCAAAATGGTTGATTTTTCATGAATTTCGTTTTATATGTATATTTGACCTCTAATTTCAATAATCAAATCAATTTATTTTAATAGTTACGTACGTCTACAAATAAAAAAAAAAACATATTTATTATACAACAAAATTCATGGCTTAAATGTAGAAGCCTATACGTAAAGAACAAAGTCTATGCGATTGAAGATACCATTATGTATATTAAACTACCGAACTATGATCTGAATTGAAGTAAAATCAAAAATACACTATATGAATATACTATTGAAGCAAATTTGGATTCGGAAGATAAATATACTTCTTCATTGAAGATTTCTGAATTTTCCAAACAGGAATTTTTTTTTATCGGTCCGCTTTATGTAACCGTAGATCAATTTTCCAGCAGTTTATTCCTTTAACTGCAGGGTTAACAAAGCAAAGCTTGGGCCATTCCCGACTTCATAATTTACAAAAATTTCGACCCAAAAATTTCAACCGAACCATCCACTCACAGCGAAGAACGAAGAGTCAGTGTTCGCGAGTCGTCTATCACAGTCGTGTCACGAAACGTTTCTCCTGCGATGGGCCTCTTCAGGGCGCCCCGTGCACGAGGTTCTCGTGTCTGAGCAAACAGCTCCTGCGCCTGAAGCGTCGGCTGCAAACGGCGCAGCGGAACCTCGGCGGCTTGCCGCAGCTTTCGCGCAAGTGACGAGTCAGCGAGTCAACCCACGTGTAACTGCGCCCGCATCTGTAGCAGGCAAACGGTGCAGTGTAGTTCGTTCGGCAAGGATCTCGCCGCTGATGCTGTTGCTGCTGCTGGTTATTTCGATCTGCAAGTAAGAAGCGAGAAAGATAATGGGTTAAGAGGTGTTTGCCGAGGCGAAAGGCAGGGGACGCCGCGTGAGAAATTTTCTTTTTCATGATTCTAGGGCATTTGTGTTTTTTTGACATTATCAAGCGAATTATCGTTAGATATATTTTGCAGTGATCTTTGTCAAGAGTTTATTAAAGAACTGAACAAGCAGTGATCAAATTCCTTAACAAAACCTTAACAGAGATTAAACTATGGTTAATAATAATTTGCTCGATGAAATCAATAGGACAATAATTTTAGAATTAAATACAGACAAAGGTAGGGTAAACGTATGGATGTTTTTGGTTTGTACAGTTGGAACGATCGATTTCTGCCAGAAGATTTGTATAAGGTAATTTTTGAGAGTACATTTTCATGATGTTATAAACTAGTATTGAAAAATTCAGTAATTGGAAATGATTCTTCATAACCAAAAATTTACTCACTTTCGACTTTTTTGAAAATCTTGGGACCATTTATAAAAAAAAATTTACTCCAGTGGATTAGCTCTGAAATGATTTTAGAAATATATTTTTTCATTTCAAAACCATATAATGATTCCGAAATTCTCTTATTTGTAAGGTAGGATATAAAATATGAAAAATATTTTAGTTATATTATAAGTATAGGAAATATTGGAAATACCTATATTATGCAGAAATATTTTTGAATACAAGTAATAAAATATTTTTCAATATAAGATCGTAAGAAGGTTGATAAGGTAGTGAAGAATAATTTTATTAAAATCCATCCATAGTCTCGGAACAAAACCCTACCTGTAAAACAATCTGAAATCAAACAATGAGTTAAGTGGTAAAAGAGGGTAAAAAATAGTTTTTGCTGTTTCGCTTGATGATATATTATAACATTTGGGGTCTAAATAATATCTGTCAAAAACAGCATAAAATAATTTAAATATCTTACAAATTCAACATGGTTAAAATTAAAATTAAAACGCGTATTATAACAATAGATATTCAAATAATCTGTATATTCTTTATTACCAATATATTTTTTATAAAATAGAACAAAAAAATCGGTGTATTATAGAAAAACCATACTATTGATAGATAATAATTATATTTTTTATTTAATATACAAGAAAATTCTGTATTTTATTACATGAAGCCTTCTCCTTTATTTCATGTTACCTTAAAAAGCATCTTGTTTAAAAATTAACTTTGTATTTCTTGAAATAAATACGATCGAATGATATTATTGGGTCGTGTTATAATGTAGAATAATATATATCATCTCAAGTACAGCTTAATTATGTTCCCATCATCAGAAACCTAAAATCAAATTATGCAATGTTAGATATATTGAATAAAAGATATAATGGATCAAATTGAAATATATGTATTTCTTTATTAGAGGACAATAGGGTACAGAAATAAATTTAAATAAGAAATACTTTTGTTAGAAACATTAAGATTTATTTGATTCACATGTAGGTATACAAAAATCTGTCTTAATTATATTTTAGCCGATACCTAACAAAAACATCAAATATTTAAAAGTGATTTTAAATGCACTTTAAGTACGACCGTTCCATACGAAAAACAATTATATTTCTATAACTTAAAAAATAAATTCACCAATTCTTACATTAATTTTAGCCGTATACTATCTGCTGCAAATTGTTATTTATCAAAAAATTGGCACCTTGACAACAGTCTATTATTATTGATAGCATCCCAGAAAAATAATACTGTGGTACACCTGAGTTTATAATGCAATCGATATTTTCAAATAATATTGTATTTTATACGAGTAATATATATATTACAAAAATATTACACATAAAAACTGTGTTCAGAATTGACGATATGTACGCAGTTGAATCGTATAATATATTTAAAGTTTGTAAATGACTTTGGTAAGTGGTAGATCATTAAAGCTTTGTAACATCCTAGATATTGTCTTTTAAACTTTTTACAAAAATACACCTAATATAAAAAGAGGATGTGCAAAGGTAAAATATATATTATGAATTGAAAAATATACTTATTATTGGCAAAAATACCTGAGATTACTGACTTAGTAACAATGAGTAATTATAAAAATAGGCATTAAAAATATATATTCTGACCTTTTAAGCACAATCGACTATATGAAGTGTACGAAAATAAATTAAGTATGATATTTATAAATTTGTAAAGCAATAATAATTATTAAATAAACTTTGAGACATTCTGTAAAATATTATTGCTTTAAAAACACGTACACCAACTATTTTTAAAAAGGTAATAGTATATTACGCCCCTATAGGGAGTAAAAGTAATGAATGACCCAGATCGCATGTAAATTGTCACCCGAGTCGAAGGCGAGGGTGACAACATGCGATCTGAGGCATTCCTTATTTTCTCCCATGCTGCGTATACGATTTTTTGTCTAGCGAGGCCGAAAATGCAACCTTCGCGATCGGGCGCCGGAAGCGAAAGTGGCACTTTCGGCCCGCTAGGCAAAAAAAATAATTAGTTTTCATTATCACTATACGGCAAAATATAAACTAAAATACGATTGTTTAGATTTTCTTAAGATATTAATTTTTTCCAATACCGGAAATACCTTGATTATCATTTTATATATTGTTACTTACAGTATATTGACTAGTAACAATACGTTTGAAAAATTTATTTTGGTCCATTATAAATGCATTACATGCGACAAATTAAGTTAAAAGATATTTCCAATTCAGGATTTTAATCGGCATAGTAAAATATATTATAAACAAATAACAAAAGTAAATTCTTATATATATATATATGTAAATAACGAAATTTAAATATTCTATATATGTTTTAGAGTACAAATGGTCATTGCAAAAGGTAACTTTTTTTCATGGTAATATTCGATAGTATAGGAACTTTCCTTTGAAGTAATTTTATCTGTACATTTCATATAAATATGAAATTCAATGCAAAGTAATACTGTTCTGTTACTTTTTATATGACAATTTTTTCTGGCACACTTTTTCGAGTGATTCATTTATGATTGTAATATATCTATTATTACAAATCTTTCAATAATAATATTTCACTCTAGAAAAATAATAAAATATTGCAAACATGATATAACAAAGATTTAAAAAAATACTTTCTGATAGCTCATAATATTAAAATTCATTCTTTAGGTATTAATCTTTCATATATAAAATGAGAATGCAAAAATATAAAAAACATGGAAAATATTTGTTGTTTAAACAGAAAAATTAATATTTGGAGAACGAAAATTATTTTGAAAAAGAAAGTCTATGAAAAAGATATTTGCTAAACCTTTGAAACATATTTACATTTATGAATTATGAGAATATTCAGTCACGAATAATTTTTACTTCTCTGTTTTGCCTTTTTAAGTAGTATAAATGCTTTCACTTAAGTACTATTGCAATGAGTATTAAAATATAATCGACGCGATTTCTTTTTACCCAATTTTAGTAACTTAAATAAATGTAAATGTACGATACTCTTTGATTCGTAGCATATCTTCACGTGTGATAACATGTAGTTTGTAGAACGACTAGGACATGGACAAAGCTTCACAACTTTCGAGTACAGTTTGGAGAATCTCCGTGTCAGCATCGAGGTCACTGAGGAACAGCGAGGACCTGTGAACAAATAAAAAATTGCACATGAGTTACATACAACACGTTATAAATTCATGTATAAACTTATTTAGCAATTTTACAGAATTATCTTTTAGAATGAATAAAATATTGTGTAAGTTTAAAATAATTTGTCAATAAACCAATTAAACAAAATCAGTTTATACATAAGATTATTCGTAAATATTTAATAGAATCAACGATTTTAAAGTGCCTTATAAAAATAAAACAAAATAAACGTTAATAGAAATTCGAAGTTATTACAAAACAATATTAAATCTAATTTAAACATACTTTTAAAACTCAAATAAAACGAATTAAAAAAAACAATAAAAATTAAAGAATATCAAATTGGATTAAAAAATTAAAACATTAATAAATATCACAAATCTTCCTCTAGGAGGAAGCAAAATTTGAGAAAATCTTCACGGATGGTAACTTGTATAATTTAAATAAACTCACCAATCTTCAGTGTTGATAAAATCTAGATTAAAATTGGTTTATAAACATAATGTCCTTACCAAAAATCAGTTTGTAAATAACTGAATTACAATAAAAATGTTGTATAATATTTAAAAGATATAAAGAATTTCTAAAGAATAATTATTAAAAAATATATTGCTTTGATCTTCTAGTTTACTTTTTATATCTTCATTATAAAATCAAAGTTCTTCCATGTCGTATAATATAAGATAAAAAAAATTCAGTTTTGAAAATAAATTATTAAAATTCTTTTTAAAAAATTATATAAAAACGAAACAAATCTTTAAAATTTCACGTATTATTTAGCAGTCGATTATTTAAATTATTAAACTAAAACATTGTTTTACGACTGCGCAAAATTAAAAGTTGAAAATAGATCTAACGAAAATTAAAATTAAAATTTTTTATCGATATAAGAATTATATTCATATCTTCAAAGTTGTACATCATTCCTTTATCTTCAAAGAAGTTTACGTCTTCTAAGATGTTCGTTTCTTGATTAGGTGATCGTTCTTCGTCTTGTTGGCTTCCACAAATTAGTTCCATTTTTTAACAACTAGTTAAGTAATCATTCGTAAACTATATAGCAAGTATTTTCCTTCTAATAACATGTTTTATTATTTATCTATAAATCTATACATATTAACCCATTTATTGGGCATATTGGATGGGAGCATAAAATGTCCATTTCAGTCTCGTATATACTCATACTATTTAACTACGATTGCAGCAATCGAAAAAAAAATCCTTTCCACTTTATAGTCCAAGATAATAATTCACAAAGTTAACACTTTTTACACAAATTAATCAAACAAGCACTAGCATTGATAAAGGAACAAAATCACTAAATTATGAAATAAAGTATAAAAATGTATTACATAAGGTATTGGACTGTGCGAAAATGCTAAATCTTCATATCAGTTTAAAATAAAACAAATTATTATTTATTTTTTATTGTTCCTTACATATGGAACCGCACAAAGAGATTGATCGCAAGTAGTGGTGATACGAATAATTATTTTGTTTTCTCTTAGAGAAATCTTTGTAAAAATTTAAGTATTGTTAAAAACATGTTATAAATATATTTTGATCTCTTTGAAATCAAAATACATGGCTTTCAAAAACTGTCTGTATCGAAGACTATGTGGACGCGGGTACTTGGAAAGATGATTGGCAAGTAGGAGGATTAATAAAGATTTGATCAATACCTTCTATCATCAAATACCTTAGATTCGTAATACGAGTAATATAAAATATAAGAAGTTGAAAATTATGAATTAAGATATGAATTAATTCCTAAACCCCATAATTTTGGAACCTTCAAAGGTTTTTTTTGTTACACATAAATAACAAAAACAAACATACAAAAATAAATAATATTTTTGATAAATACTTTGGCTTCGTTCAAGGTCGCAGTTACAAAAGCGTCAATTTTTTATTGACTTTGCATCCGGATAGCTAACAAGATTTGAAATAAAATCATTTCATTTTTCTGAGAATTAATCTCTAATAAATGTCTCCCTCCCCCCCTCTCGGTCTCTCTTTACAAAAGCTAATCATATAACGAACATATGCATCCAACTATTAATTTAGAAAAATAGATACAGTAGTTTTCAAGATCCTTATTTACACTTTCTGTGAGCTTCACACCGGGCGTGAAAATATTTTTAGTATTACTTTTGATTTCAGAAAATTTTTTTACTTTTTGAAGCAGCATTTTATTGTCTTTTACAAAGACTTCCCATTTATTGAAAGCTGAGATATTTCGAAAATTTTAAATAATTATTTGTCATCGCGATATTTTTCACTTTGCTTTTGTTTTTTCACGTCGGTTGTTAGATTTAATAACGATGTATTTATATTGTCGTTTATATCCATTTTGTAGTTAATAACAAATGTAAATTCAAATTATTTTTTAAAACAAAATCTAACTTTTAACGCGATTGAAAATAAATTATACTCGGTGCGAGGTGTAAACACGTGAGTATTTTACCACGACTTACGATCAACTCTCTTTAACATAAAATGTAATACAAATATGAAGGAGGATGTCGAGATTACATTGCAATATTAATATATTGCGCAAAATCGAACTTTGCGCCCAATTTGCAACTAACAGATATAGTTTAATAAAACAATATCGTAATATGATTTAATCATGGGAATTTCGTGAAAGCGGTTTTGTTTAATTTTCATTAAAAAATCTAGATTTATGGTCAATATTCCAAAAGGATTATGTCTATTACTTTATATATCTGTTAAGCTATTTTTACCTGAAATATGCTAAGATTAGATACTTCCTAATTCTATGTTTTATTCTAATACATTAATGGAATTTTCCTATTTGAATGTACTGATTAAAATTTATACTAGTTAAAAAAACTGTACAGTAATAATTATATATTATGTAATTTTAATTGTATTTATACTATACAACACTAATTAAAATAGTAATGTACAGGATTTTATAGAAATTTAAACAATCGATCACGATTATGATCATGAAAAAACAGTTCAGAACTAATTTATATTCGATAAATCGGTATTATAATCCTGAGCTGTTAAAATTTCTTCTTTTTACATATTGACACTGATAAAGGATGTACAATTTCCTATCTGAAGGCATCGAGAAGATATCGATAAACATACATTATGTACAAAAATATATCTTTAACATTAAATTTGATAGTATCTAAATTTTTTGGCCAAATGTTGAACAACGCCATATAATTCTTAGTCAAAGAAAAAATATATTTTTAAGTTATTTTTAATTCAAGTTTTTACAATTTTCGTAGTATCAAAATTACATTCTCATTTCTCTTCTCAATTCAATTAAGTCCAATTTGATGTGCCATGTAAAACGTAAGCATATCAATGTATATGAAAATTTAATAAATACTAGAAAAAAAAGTGATTTCTAAAAAAATCTTCCATAACTATTATATGCTCTAATCTTATTTCTAAATACAAATTTACAATTCAACATCAAAATATTATCCATGAAAAAACAACTTTTTATGTAACATATACAATTTTCACTAATCTTTACGTGTCATATAGACCCTATTAATATCTAAAAATCTATCTAAAAATGGTGTTAAAATTTATATAAATAATATGGCCAAAATACAGTTATTGCCGAACAAGTAACATTACTAATATCAAATTTTCATTAATATCACACAAATTGTTGAATAAAATTAATTCTTTTATATACGAACTTCTACCGATTTTATTTCGGTAAACATGGTTACCAAACGTTTGAAAACCCATTTGATAAACGGACGAAAAAATTAACTATTTCAATGAGTGTATGAAAATAGTTATAAGTTAGTAAAATGAAATTCTGTTACCTTAGCTAAAAGTGTTATGTACATAACAGTGAATGTTCTTTACCTAATGTAACACAAATTCACTTAAAATTGAAAGAAATTCCCATGATTAATATCGGTTATGATATATTACGGGAAGAATGCGAGAAGCTGTAAGAAAATTCTAATTATTGAATAATTAGTTTAATTAGGTAGAAGATGATATTCCGATAATGAACATAACAATTATGCAAAACGAAGTACTAAATTGACTTGGTTATATAAGACAAAAAAACATCATATGGGACGAATAATATGGGTTTCTGTAAAGCAATGATTCTTACGTCTTTTCCAGAGATAGCGACCGGTTCGGATACTCAAAGTTGAGTAACAGCTTCTCGGATCCTAGGTCTTTTCTCACTCGAGATGGCACCGGGAAATAATTGAAAACTACGTAGAACAGCGACGATAATAACGACCGCAACAACCTCCCGACATCATCCTCAATTCTAGTCAACATCTTCAGTAGAAGAACTAGACAAGTGAACAATTTCCCCTAAGCTTTATAAAATAGAGACAACACATCTTCGGTCGACGCCAATGCTGCCACTCTCGCGCACCTTGGAGGTCTTCGTCACAATCGCCATCATCTTCCGTGTCGAGACATCTTCAGAGCGGCTTGGCCAAAGAATATAGATGCATATAGAAGCGCACTTTTTATGAGCGAGTGAAGAAACACGTACAAACTATACGAAACTGTAGATATTACCCAGAGATTACATTGGTCTCGCACTATCAACGTCATCTAAAAATGTCTTAAGTGTTTTTCTATATACGTCTATATTCCCTGACTCGGCCGACTTCTTCTCGTTGAGGATGACGACAGGGCCGCGCGCCGCCAGCGCCGCGGCCGCTGCAGGGGTTACGGCATTAATGGTCGCCGTCGGCGGTGTGGGTGGTGTCTTGGCCGGCATCAGCGCGAGCAGCGCCGACGATGGCATTATCGCGGGAGGCGTCGACGGTGGCATCAGCGCGGGCGGCGTCGACGGTAGCATCAGCGCGGGCGGCGTAGTCGATGGTAACAACGCGGGCGACGTGGAAGGCGATGTCGACGGCGGCCGGAACCGACGCGTGATCGTGAGGCCGTGGACCGTCGCGCAGTGCCGCTCGAAGTTGGATTTTTGCTTGATGCCCTTGCTGCAGAGGTGGCAGACGTACTGCGGCTTCTTGTTGCACTCGATTTCCTGGTGACGCTTCAGACTACCTTTGTTCTTATAGGACTTGCCACAGATGTCGCATATGTGCCCCAGCTTCTTGTTGTGCTCGACTTGCTGGTGACGTTTCAGGATACCTTTGTTCTGTGCCTCCATGCTCTCGGTTTGCTGGTAGCGCTTCAGGGAACTCTCGCTCTGATAGGACTTCCTCTCGCTCTTCCGTGAGGAGTAAAATACCAACGGCAGGTCCAAACCGTATCCTGTGGGATAAAGGAAGCAGAAAGGATGGTAGGTATTAGTTTAGTAGTACTTTTAGTGGTTTGTATGGGATGACCGAAATATAGAGATTTTTTTTTCTTTTTTTTTCGTGCAATATAACTTTAGAGGATGATTTATTGAAAGCTTTGGTAGGAGGATTTTAGTTTAAAAAAAAAGATATATTCTGTACCGAAGACTGTCTACGTCAATCTTACACAATTTTGTTTTGTTTTTAAATATTACAATGATATGCTGATCTTTTAATTGTTTGAAGCAATTATAAATGTATTCTTATCATAATATACTACGAAAAATCTAAAAGTCTTTTTATTATTACTTGTTTTAAACCTTATTTATAGTGTATATAGGAATATTCTTGGTTGCAATGAAACATTTTCAAGCAATTTTGTATCTATTTTTTTGTTTTTTTGTTTTTTTTTTTTTTTATTTTACTTTTATAATGTGTACCAACAACACTCAAATTAACAATTTGTTTCATTACTTGCCAAAAATATAATAGTTTGTCTTAACTCACCTATAGTACCAAGTTTTATACCTTCAATGTTGAAAATCTTACATGTTGTAGGTAATATAAAATTTCATAAAATGTATGCAACAAGAAAATCCATGACCTATGATTTTTATAAAATTAAGATAATCATTTAACGTTTAGATAAAAGTTTTGACTATAAAAAATCTTCTTGTAGGTGAAAGTATGAATTATATAATTTATTAAAACACAAATCATTTATTAATAACTTTTTTTTTATTCCAAAAATAACTATTTTTTATTTGCATTGTGAACTCCAAATATTAAATAATAATGTGGTAAAAGAAAATTCAAATTGCATATAAATCTTTCTGTGTAGAAGTTTTTTTCTTCATTTGTGCTCCATTCAATTGCATCCGCTTGTTTATATCTTCAGTGTAGAATTGATAGTTCCATTTGTATTTCAAAACTTTCTTCGAAATGATACACATTTCTATGTCTTCAAAGATGAGTGCAGTATCAATTCTTGCAAATTTTCCAGAGATGTAAATAATAAATAGGATTTTTTCACGCTGGAATACAAGGTAACAACATTAGTAAAAGAATTTACTAGATTTCAACAATAAATCATAAGTGATGCGGTATTAAAGGAGCTAGACACCTTTTTTCAGAAATAAAAAAAGTCATATTTTAATACATCAATGTAAACTAATTATTTCCCACTTTGTACACATAAAAGGGGGTATATTTACCTCATCATAGACCTTGTTCTGGGTCCTTTATATGGCCCAGAACCATAGCTATCGATGAAACAAGTTTTTTCACTATCCGTAAGCTTTATAATTTTTCTGCGGATGGATTGACTCCAGATTTGAACTAAACGACTCCGGAATAGTATAATTCTCTGATGAGGGTAGGAATTTTGAATTCAATGTAAAAAAAAAATTTTACATCAGACAAATTTTGAAAAAATTGAATAAATTAAAAAAAAATTTTTTTAATTTGTTGTTCTCTTCAGATCAAAAATCCCTACACTCATCAGAGAATTATACTATTCAGGAGTAATTTAGTTCAAATCTGGAGTCAATCCATCCGCAGGAAAATTCGAAAGCTTACAGATAGTGAAATAACTTCTTTCATCAATGACTATGGTCTAAGGTGAGGTAAATATACCCCCTTTTATGTGTAAGAAGTGGGAAATAATTAGTTTATATTTATATGTTAAAATATGACTTTTTTTATTTCAGAAAAAAACATTTCGCGCCTTAAAAATTACTGACCGGATAGTGAAAAATTTAATATAATTTTTGTGTATACATGATTACATCAAATAAAGAAAACACCACTCTGTTTATTACTTATCAGTATCTATCAATGTCCAAATTTTTAATCAAATATTTAAAATCCTCTTTCCGTAAATTTTGAAAAAAAAAAATTTAATTAAGTAGGGCCTTACAAATAAATTTTCTTCAAATTTTATACAAGGAAGTTTTAAAATATTGAATTAAAATTTAGTATATTGATAGATAATTACAATAAACAGCAGAAAATAATGTTCTATTTTCTTGAAGTAATTATGCATACAAATAATTGAATTCAATTTTTCATTATCCAGTCATTCATTTTTAAGAGGTAAAATTTAAATCTTTATGGTGACTCCGGCGCATATAATATATGTATATAAATATACAAATTTTTTACGATGCTTACTTCACATCTTATAATTTGAGAGACAATATAGTATGAAAATAGGGTTCTTGAAGTAACAAAAAATTTTTTTTCATAGTAATTTGAATATTGTTAAAGATGAAATCGCCAATTGAAAATAATCAACAAAGCCAATAATCTTTTTCATTTTTCATCCGATTTTAATTTGCAAGGTCTCATTTTATTCCTTGTTCAATTTCAATGCGAGGTAGCGATATCAAAATTTGAAAATTTTCAAAATCTGCAAAGTTATAAGCAATTGTTTGCAGATTTGTGACTGAATTTTATAAACAATTGCTTATGACTTTGCAGGTTTTGAAAATTTTCCAATTTTTATATCGCTACCTCCCCTTGAAATTGAACAAGGAATAAAATGAGACCTTGCAAATTAAAATCTTATGAAAAATGAAAAAGATATACTGGTTTTGTTGATTTTTTTCTTCAATTGGCGATAATATCTTCATTAACAATATTCCTTTGAAAAAAATTTTTTTGTTATTTCAAGAAGCTTTGTTTTATATTATATATTGTTTCTCAAATTATAACACGTGAAGTAAGTTCGGAAAAAAATGGTATATTTATATATCGCGCCGGAGACACCGTTGGGGACTTCATTATGAATCACTAAGTAACAGTAAAAAAAAAAGAATATTTGATTTCCTCCACAATGCGTATAAATTTATAATTAAAATATATATACTTTATAGGAAACAATGTGGCAGTAACACACGGTCTCAACAATTACCTCTTGCTATGGACTTTACCTTCATAAATTATAAATCAAACATCTTCAGAGTTGAAAAATCTTCAGTGATGAATCGTAATAATCTTGAATTATGATGATTCTCAATTATCTTCACAGATGAGAGGATTTTCGACGACGGAAATTAAATGAAATAGAAATTTTAAAAATATTCACATTGATTCCTTTATTAAAAATAATTTATCTGTTATCAATTATGTTTTGTTAAAAATTGTTATTTATTACTGCGAGATCGACAATAATGTCAATCCTCTTCGAGGTAAACTAAAGTTATATCCGTGAAGTGTAAAGGTAACCGATGGTCTCAGTAAGTTATAAGTACAGTATGAGGATGTATGACAAAACAAAAAAGATTACTCTTTACACCAACGTTACAAACAAAATTATAAATCTTTGTACTAAGAAAATTTATCAGTGTCTTTTTGTAATGTTAATTGTGAAATTTAATTGACTTTTTTTATATAAAATTTCATTAATTTCTTTTTAGCGCATACGAATAATTTTTACAATATAATTTAACACCTAGAACATTTGTTCATCATAATTTACAATTATTTTACAAAACTAAGAATTTTTGTTATTTACAATTCTTGTTAACAGTCACTCTGTTGAATACCTACGTAAAATATCACAATTCCATTAAAAATCGAAATATTTTTGTAAAAAAAAAGAGAAAACTATTTCTCAATTAACACGACAATTAATCTTGAAACTAAAAATTAACGCTAAACTTGAATGCCATTTGATGTGAATAATAAGAAAAATCTGTTTTAGCTATTTATCTTCAGTGTTGATTCTTTCTTCATGAGATGTATCTTCTTCGTTGCACCTAAAGTTCCTACTATATTTAAGTATCTAACACAAGAAAATAACTTTGTCACTTTTAGTGTGAGATTTCATGAAAAATTATTACTACTATCTAAGCTGCAAAATGTTTACAGCGCATTATTCCTTAACTTTTTTTAATCAACTTTTCAACTTTCAGTCGATTATTTTTAAAATTATTTCATATTTTAATAACATTTAAACGACTGTATGAATAAGATACCTAAAGTAAAATGTAGAACATCTAGAAAATATTTTATTTTGTACTTTTAAATGGCTTAATTGTTTTTTATGATTTGAAATTATTTTAAATATTTAAAGTTTTGAAAAAATTTTGAAATAAATTCATACAATCGTTTTTCTCAAGTTCACGGGATTTCTCTCCATTGCTTTGTTTAAAACTGACACTTTACTTTATATAATCATACAAAAAATAAATAAGATATTATGCTTCTTTGTACTTTATGCCCTGTCCCCACTTATTACTGAAAAAAATTATAATTACATAACTAATTGTAAAAAAAAAACGTTCGTATGTTTCTATTTACAAAAATTATGGGATAATGACTAACATTTTGACATAACTCTTTCAATCTAAGTACGTTAACCCTAAAACCTTATGCAATATATATATATAGAATTTATAGGCACAAAGTAATTTGATTATCAAAAAATCATATGAATTGTGTTTACTTTAATATTCGAAAAATTAATTTTTCTTTATAACTCATAAATGAGAGTATGACGTATATTTACTTTTAATAACTTATCGCTTGCAGCTTTCTTTATGACTATATTAATTTAAATCACTTAAGTAACTGGCAACATCAAGAAAATAAAGTTTGCTATTAGCTTTACAATAATATGCACTAAACGATTCCTTATACTTTAAATTAAAATTCTAAAAATGTTTCTTAATATTTATTTATAGATTAAAGCAAATCATGATAAAATTGTTGTAACAATTGCCTATTTCTACTAAGATGCAAAATTTGACATATTTTGAATAATAGTTTTATTTAATAATTAATCAATAATATAAATATCGATACTTCAAGTTTATTAGAAAATACTAACGAGTTTGAATGATTTAAATTAATATGTTTCATGTGGATGTAATATTTCGTTATGATTAATTTTTTTTATTAACTAAAGATTTTTTTGAAAAATTTGTATTATTAGTTTATCTAAGCTTGAACATCTGTTCTAACATTATTGAATGAAATGTATATTCTAATTAATTAACCTGCAACTTTAAATATATTTCTTATAGTCTATTGTAATGTCCTAACTTTATATGAATTATACTAGACGCTATCATAAGCAAATGAAATAAAAAAAAAAATTGTTTAATAACCGATGTAATATCTAGTGAATATTATTGAACACAGTGTAATCGTTCTAAACCTATTTTCCGTAGCCTCTAATAACCTATATAATCTTTTTAGTCTAACAGTTAAAATTCAAGCGTGTCACATTTGTCCATAGACAAATATTTTAATTGTGGTTTCACCACACCTTGTTGGCTAAATATTTTTCAGAATAAATATTACTCAGCTGAACTTAGTTGTGCCGATAAACAGGGTTAAAATAAGTCAATGAAAAACTTACCAATAATGTGTATAAAAAATTATGCGTACAGCAGCAGGAGCAGCAGTGCACCGATAAAGTTACATTGTATACTGCATGGTGTAAGTGATCGCATACCAACGATTATACACACCGTACAGATTACAATGCGTCCTCTCACTTTAGCAATAACAGTTTTATAACGTTGCAATGGAGAATGAAATCCCGGGTTAAAACTCATCACACAGAGTCGGGCACAATTTTCAGTCAAACCTTAAAGAAGCACTTTCACCCCCAGACAAAAGAAAACTAAAAACTTTCACCCAAACTCATTTTCAAATCTCGCTGTTAAACTTCTTTCTTTCTTTCAGCATAAACGAACTTGTCGCTCCCCACTCCGCTACCCCCACTCTCACACTCACTTGTCGCTGGGCCGATGCGATTGGGCCGCCGCCGCCGGCGGCGGCGGTGGTAGTGCCAGCAGCTGTG
Organism: Torymus auratus; assembly: GCA_900474315.1. Taxonomy (NCBI): domain Eukaryota; kingdom Metazoa; phylum Arthropoda; class Insecta; order Hymenoptera; family Torymidae; genus Torymus; species Torymus auratus. The sequence continues at coordinate 33,719 of UXGD01000543.1, read as the reverse complement.
GCCGCTGTTGCTGTTGCTCTCGTTGCTCTAGTTGCTCTCGTTGCTCTCGTTGCTGCTGATGCTGCTGATGGTGTTGAATCAGGTCGGTGGCTAGGTCAGCGATTCTCACGCGGCCGTAAGAGCGAATCATCCGATTGTGCTGGGTGAGCATGTGACGCTGATAGCTGCTGCGTTGCTTGAACCGTTTGCCACAGTAGCGGCACTCGTGCTGGGGCTGCTTGCCGCATTCCTCCCTCAAGTGACGAGTCAGCGACACCTTCCACGCGTAAGTTTTGCCGCACAGGTAGCATGAGTAGGGTCGCGTGCCCGTGCCCAAGCTCGTCGACGCGACTGGATTGCTGACCATTACTGACATCTCGCTGCTGACGTTGCCGATCCCACTGCCGGTGGAGCCGATTGACAGCGATGGACTCGCCAAGCCTTCGAACAGAAAAGAAAAACGGGGTTGCCCGTTTTTATTCCTCGTTTTTTTTCAGAGGGTGTAAGGCGATTTTATTGATTGCTTTTTGTTGGTGGTTTCAGTTTTATTCGTTTATTTTGATTAGGCTATTTTAAAGTAAGTTTTGGGCATTTTTGCGCTATTGCATTGGTTAGAAGAGAAGAAGTAGTAATGGCTTCAGAATGGATTGCATACTTAAGGAAATGAGGTACCTTTTAGAACCATTAGCTGATCGTTACCAAGGGAAAAACAGTTGATCAGACAAAATAGTTTGTTTTATCAAAGCATCAAATTGCGATTTATTTATTTTTATTGAAGTCTAAGTTTTAATTCCAAAATCGTGCGAGTATTCTCAGAAAAATAAATTTATACCTGAGAAATGCTCAAAATCTTACTAATTCTTACTATAAACTGATATTTTTTATCAAAACTAAACTTGGTATCTTATAAAATATACATCTTTATGTATTTTATATCTTAAAATTTATGTTACTATGATAAAATAAAATATTAAGATATAACAGCCCGAGAGACAATACAAACACCGATAGGAATCCATTCAATTAGGTTGTAACCATCACCATCCCATTTTTTTCACGTTCACGCGTACATCAAATATACAAATTCTTACAGTATTGTTTGAAAATCACACCAAATACTTTACATGACTGGTAATATACACTTATTTACACAAAGAATCCTACTGAACATGAACATATAATATGTTATATTTTCAATCAAATCATTCTGCATTTAACCATTTTTACCGCAGTCTGGCGAATCACGTCGTAAATGATGTGTCAAATCAAGATACATGGACCCATTAATGAAAATATTAATGAATAAATGAAAAATTATAATGAATTCATTTCTAAAAATTTTTATTTCGAAGAAGAAGTTCATTAAAATGGTTTCTATTGTAATATAAATTCATTCAAAATTTAAAATATTATGTTAAAAACTAGTAGTTTTATTTCTGTTAGCAACAATATTATCACAGTGATTGGAAATGTATATCATTTAAAAGTAAGACACTTTTTATTTTGGATGCTGTGTAGTGCATTTTTATTAATAATCAAGGAAGCAAAAATGCGTGTACAATACTTCTGTTTTTAAATTTATAAGGTACTTATGTTCCCAGCACTAGAAAAATGAATGCAATATAACAATGTTGCTGTGCAACTTACCTCATATTATATGTTTTACATTTTGTCGTTAGTTCTTAACAATCAGTTTATAAACCTGTAAAATATTAATATTGTTATTAAAAAGGTAACGCACAACACCAATATGAATACAATAAAAATGTTTAAAGATATATGTATATGTTATTTTTTGATAGAGCATTATTGAAGAACATAAAAAATAATACTACTGAATAATGTTATACAAGAAAAAAATATGTAACTATAATATATTATAAAATCATATGATTGTAGGAAGGTAAAGAATAACTACAATAACACATTTTTAAAAATTATGGAAATTCTTTATTATCTTGTACTCCATAAAAACAAATATTGAACCATTTTAAAAAAGAAATGATATTTAATATTCTTATATGAAAGGTAGAAGCCAAGTAACACTCAAAAGGTTTTCTTACAGTAAATTCAGACTAGACAAAATACTATAAGTATACAAAAATTATTTCTCTATTGACAGAATTACCTATCAGCATTTAAAAACAAAAATGTGTTGAGACATTTTTTTATCACAACAAAATTATTTACTATTAATTGTTAACAAATTCTTCAGGATCTTACTTTATTTTCTACATATAATTTAATTTTCTTATTTTTCTATCAAAATAATAATCACATATAATTATAGTGTTATGCAAAATAATAATATAATTTATTATTCGAATCAAAATAGAAGCATTATTTTGTACCTTTTCAACATCACAAAAATTTGAGAAAATATTTGCCAATGTTTCACACATCACTAACACACCCTAACACTCAAACTTATTCGTGCACACAAACAAATGTCGGTTAATTTTCGTGGGGACACTACAACGCGTACTTTTCACAATTATTTATCATCCGCTAACGAAAACGGTTTCAACATCGCGTCTGAGGACTGTGACACACGCGCGCGCACCATTGGCCTGCCTCAACTTAACTGCCAAACGTCTGGGAGTAGCTAAGCGGTAAGGGACGCTGCTTTCCCTTCATATTGAGCTAGGTATGCATAATGCCTGAGCAGACAGCCGCGCCCCCCTCTCGCTTTGGTAAGTATTGTCTCCAATATCTGGGGTCTCAACCGATGCGCCGTAACCGTATACTATTGTGTTGAAAACTGAAAAGACACGTGGAATTAGGTATGGGAAGTGGAAAGGTATGACAGCTGGGGCGTAACGAATTTTTCGAATACTTCTAAGGCTGATAAAAAATTAAATATACACTGAAAAAATGTTGGCACAGGAGCTACATTTGACGGTATAACCTCTATGTCAAAAGGCGGAGCTGTGCGATCCCGTGACTGGCATGGCTCCTGCCGCGAAGCGGAGCTCTTCCATTCCTGCGCCACACCGCTCGTGCCATCTTCGGTGTACGCGCGACACCAGTGGTTAAGTTAGGTTAGGCCGACACTAAGATTAATTTTTTTCAGTGTAGTTAATAGTATCATGTGTACAGTATAATAATGTACTTCATATACTTACGCAAAAAAGGGCAATAACCTGAGGGAGAAAGTTCTAGAGAAGTTTTTAATAGAAAAACATTACACGCCTATACTACAATGTACCAAAACTATATTCGACTAAGGTCTACGGGTCATTAAGCTGTCTCAGAATGGCGCCTAGTCCCATATTTTCTTAATACGCCGAAGGGCATTTTTTCCACGAAACAGCGTGAATCACAGAAACGCCACGGTTTGACACTTACCAAGCTACAGGTATACGGATTCAAGAAACGTTAGCATTAGACGCGTACCCTATACACAAACTATACATACCTCATGGGATGCACAACATTTTGAAGGGAGAATGTTTTTCCGTGTAGCCGGTAACTTAGATGTTGCCTGCACGTAGGATTTTGCTTTTACCGACAGTCCTAACATTGTCGTAATTTTTATTAAGTTTGGAGCATTGATTAATTATATTAGGTACGAATTGATCTTCAAGTCTTTGTAAACAACAAACAATAAGATATTTATAAAGAAACAGAAATTTAATTAAAATTAACGAAAAATTCTATGTTAAAATCTGTAAACCGACCCGCTATTTTGTTCATGTGCACTGTAAGTTTTTTTTATTCTAAAGTTAAAACTTTTATCATAAACTCCTGAAGAAATCGCTTCATTAGAAATAAATATATCTTTCAAAAAATATAAAACAACGATATCCATAAAATATCAAATAGCACATTTTGTGTATTCTCTCCTTCCCATACTCTCTCTCTCTCTCTTTTTCGCTCACTCTCTCACTATCCCTTCCTCGCATACTCTCTCTCTCTCTCTCTTACCTCCTTCTCTCACTCACTCTTACTATCTACCAGCACTCTCTCAACTGGGAAATAATATTTTAATATAAAAAAGACATAAAAAAATCGACCAGACGAGCGTCAAATTGCACGAGTTGTCATGACGCTCTTCATTTTCTTTCTTATAGCCCCCCACCCAACCGATTGCTTCTAGGCAGGAAAATCAGAGAAGACGCATGGACGCTTCGAGCGCTGATGCCTGCGCAGATGATAAGCGCGCTTGAAGCGTCTGCCGCAGTGCTGGCAGAAGTAGCGCGGCAGAACCTTGCACTCCTCGCGCAAGTGGCGCAGTAAGGATGTGCGCCACGAGTACGACTTGTCGCACTTGGGGCACTGGAATGCATTGCTCTCGCTGCTAGAGGTCTGATGCTGACGATAGAACAGCATCGACCGTGCGCGCGCGATCTCGGCGGCCGCAGATTCCTTTTCGTCCTCTTCGTACTCGTCTTCATCTAGAAAAGAGAGAGCGTGAGTGGAGGAACCCGCGGGACATTAACTGGGACACGTTCGGCACTCGAGCTCTGGGTTCGGCTGGAAGGAATTTCCAAGTGGTCGTAGGGGATCTATTAGGATCAGGGATCATCAGGTCCGTTAGCAGTCAGTGAACTGTAGCAAGGTTCTTGCCTGGCTAATCGGGCAGTGAATCCCTCTATATCTGATGTGAGACTCACCTCCTAGCTTGAAAAAACCATGTGACTAATAATAATTTTTAACCATTCAAGTACCGGATACCTAGTGGAATCATTAAAGCTCTAAATTAACTATACATAATTCATACAGCAATGTCTTTTTCTCCGTATGAATAGCCCTCATAAATATGTCAAACTGTGTATGGTTATCCGTACGACCATATGTCAATTCCTTCTGATTAAACTTGCAAGACAAATGCAAGACAAATAACGTACAGCCAGAAAGAGCAAAAAAATAAATAAAAAAAGCTTGATAATTAATACAAAGTAAATATATATATATAAAGACAAAAATAACTGTAAAATGTATAAGAAAAAAAGATAGAATATATACATGAGCCTACGAAGAAGAATATATCAGCTACGCAAAACATCGATCGATATAGGAATATATATGTATGTAACACGCCAAATGCTGAAATTAAAATTAAATGTAAAATTAAAGCAAGTCAATGTGCATTACATGGTCATTCATTTAGAAAATTGGTAAACTTTTCTGATGCACCAAACATAATAATTTTATATTACGTAGGATAAATGTACATTATATCTAAATATTTATTATATATAAATACATGTTTTTAATTTTTATTGTTATTAATTTTGGCAGTTGTACATTGATTTTATTAAAAATAAGCATGGTTTAATGTAAATGTAATTTATGCTTTTCTTATATTGCGAATATGTTCGAAAATATAGTCAATATATTTGAAATTCGTGACAGTTATTGAATTAGTGCACGTAGATGTCATCTGATGCTGCAGAATATTATTTATACTTATTTACTGACGAAGAAGTTGATATACGTTTACCCCTTCAACACCTAAAAGAAAAAAAAAATAGTTAGTATTGAATTTGAAATGTATAACTTATATTAAACAAATTTATTCTTTTTGTATAAATTCCAAATTTTCGTCACAAACCATATTACTTACCACTTAAAAATATAAATGTACATCTACATGTTAAATTTTAATCTACAAAATTAACATTATAAATAAAAGTATACAAAAATATTTAATCATCAGTATACAATTAAATAAAAACATAATTAATAAAAAATGATCTATAAGTCGATTCTCCTATTGTATAAACATAAAAAACCTCTTGAATTAAAAATAAATATTTAAAGAAATAAATATATGTTATTAATAATCTATATAATAAAAATGTAAGCTTTCATTGAATATATTTTATTACAAAATTTGTTACAGATTTTGTTATGTGTTTATGTGATTGCTGAAATTTCTATTGCATATAATTATAAATATTATCGCGATATTAATTTGAAAACCGGAAATATAAATAATATATCAGTTAATGTATCTTTTCATGGATTATCGTCAGCATAAAAATAATTATAAAATAATTTTTGAAATAATTGGTATTCAATGTTTTTTATATGTTCGAATCTATAACATAATTTTTTATAATTGTCAATAAACAATCTTATTTATTATTATCAATCTAACAGTCTCTATATGTTAGTGCTAATTTCTGTTTTAATTTGGCACATAATGTAAGTTAATATTTTATCCACAAAACCAACTAGTTTATTCAAAATAATGAGTATTGGTTTCTTATTTTCTTAATTTTGCCGCAGCTAGCGAAATAATTTTTCATTACCTAAATATATTTACAATTATCAATTACTTCATGCAAAATGTATTTAACATTTTTACATTACAGTCAACTATGTTAATTATTTACAATTATTTTACAGGAGTAAGAATTAACAGATTTTATCTGTCTTTTATTCTTGAAATGAAAGTGTGTTGGATAATTTATATTTATATAAATTCGTGATAATAAAATAACTTTACTTTTCTTGCACCAACCAGTACGTATATCTATTTTTGTGCGTACGTATTCAATCTTTCAGTTTCAAATTTCACATAATATTATTATAGAAATAAAAAAAAATAGTATTTAAAAAAAAATAAAATACAAGTACACATTTTTCGCGAAAACTTTGCCTCACCGTCACCTACCACTTACGTCTAACTTACACTTTACCCCCGCCCCCCATATGCCAGCATACGCATTTCTATTTCGGGAAAGTACCCCATCACGACGAAATGCCACGCATCCCTACGCATATCCCTGCGCTTCGGCCCCACTGTTATTGGCCTGCAGCGGCATGCCAGACGGAAGTGGCAGGGGCGCGTGCACGGCGTTTCGATGCTTGATAAGGTGGTGCTTGTGCATGAACCGATTGCCGCAGACCTCGCAGACGAAGGCCGGCTCCTTGCCGCACTCGATGCGCCGGTGCTTCAGTAGGGACTCGCGCCACTTGTAGCTCTTGCCACAGACTGGGCAGGGGAAGCGACGATCCGGATCGACCGGCGACTGAAAGTGATGCTGCTGCTGCATTCGGGGCTTCTTCCAGGTTGGGGGCGGCAGCCAGCCTGGGGACATGAGCGAAAAGGAAAGCACGATGGTGCGTATTACTATGGCGTTTTAGGATTTCGGAGGAGAGAAAGAGAGTTTGAGTTGGTGACTAGTCTCATTGGTGGCGTGGGAGTTTTTCGGCATAAAAGTAGTTTGAAAAGTAAGAGAATACGCGGGCGGGTTACTTATTTTTGAAGATACCGAAATTAGAAGAAAATAACGTACACAGTTATTCAGATCGACATTTTTACGCTACAATTATTTATTATGTTCAACCAATTTGGAAATTAATTGAAACTTATTTTATGTTTAGTGTGATTATTGTTAGCTGGGATAAAGTTATCTAAATTTTTTACTTGCACCAAAAAAACTAGTCATTCAGAAGCAAGTCACACATGTCAAAATACAAAGATGAATAATTTATTATCGAATTTTAAATTAAGGGTCGAAAGAAGAAGTTCTGAAAGAAATTTCTTTTAAAAATAACCTGTAAAAAGATATTTTATTTCGCCAAAAGTATTTATTAAGGCACATTTATTTATAGATTCTTCCACTCCCATACTTGAAAATATGAATAGTTTATTCAAAACCAGGTTAAAAAATATATTTTTGTTAAATTGTTGTTTACTAGCATGATTGATAATTTTTTATAATTAAAGTTATAAAAGGAAATAATATACCTTTAAATAGAAAAGACCTGGTCTCAATTATATTCATTTACGGCATATTATATATGTTTTATTGATTCAAATATTATGCTGGAATCCAACTCCAAACTTCTTAAAATATTGTACACATTTTTCTTGCAGTTAAATACTTCTTTAACGTAGGCATTAATAAATTGGTAGCATCACTGAAGATCGAAGAAGAAAACCTAAAAAATAAATAAATGTTAGTTCGAGAAAATAAATTATGTATCATTGATTTATTTGAGTGTTCGTTGCATTGTTTCTGAAATATAAACATAACAATTGTGTTATTTATTTAATCATATTAAATAATGAAGTAACATAAGTAAAATGATGATGTATGATTTTTATGACGAATCATAATGAAGACTAGAATATTCTTAGTGATAGTAAAATAAAAATAGCATATTTTTAAAAAATCGCTATTTCATAACAAAGAAAATTAACACCAACTTTTAATAATTAAATTTATTTCTTTATTGATCAAATTTTCATCTCGCTAAGACAACGGTTACATTCAAAAGTATAATCGATTGTAAGTCTGCAAAATGAAAACTATATTATATATAAATAATATATTGCAGTAATTCTTTTATATATTTTAATATATTCGCATGTAAACATCTTATGAGATTCTCGTTTAACCCCATTGAATTCTTATTATCACCTTCCCATTCTTATGCATGCACTATATTTTTCCAGTTTTTTTCCACTTTAATGCTACAATGAACAATATTTATGCCTATATCTTGTGTATATCTAAAATCTAACCCTCGCGCGTGTCATGCTTTCTTGCCCTCTGGAACACTTACATACTAATTATTATCTCAATCTTAAAGGCTAAAATGTTCTTACTGTCCCTCTTATTTCGTCAGTATTTATCGAATAAACGCTGATTTTAAACTTTCATGATGAATTCGAAATGAATTACACGCTCAACGTATTTACAGGCTGTTCAACGCATTTTTCAGACAAAGTGTTCAAAATTTTGCAACGCCGATGCTCGTCGTGCAACGACAAAAACGCTAACTTGCTTGGCATCAAATCTGCAAAATATAACGTAACTAACGCTACTGTTTTCAAAACATTTTTTTCGAATGAATATGTGTACTTTTTCTTTAACTAAAATACACACATATACTTGTGTCATTTTTTTTTGGGCGTGAAACAAAAGCATCGAATTTTTCAACGCACGCCAAGAATCACAATTCCAAGTCTCGTCATGTTTCATTAATAAAACCTACGATAAATTAAAATTCTTCGCTTTTAATGTATTTATTCATTTATTTTTTTAATTATTCAGTCTTTACGCTGCGTACTTTCGATTCCGCGGAACAAATTTTTTTTCATCTTGTTTTAATCATCAAAAAGCATTTTGATCACAATTGTAGTTATTATTTTAGATTTTAATATTCGGCACATGTGTTTTGGCATTTGCATTATCTTTCCCTGTTTGGCTAAGCTTTGGCTTCATGTCGCACTTCACCTTTCGTTTACCATTATTCGATTTTTTTTTGGATCCCTGGAAGACTCAATCTACCCCTTATTATGCCATGTGAATGCTTCAGATCTGGACAGACGAGATTTTGTCATTTGAGAAGAAGTAGAATGTTGAAGAATTTCGAGCTTGTTCATTTTGTGAACATCTTCAGCTAAGATTAGAGTTTATTGCGTTGGCACAAAGAAGCTGAAGGAAAGAATCAGGCTATGAAGCTGATGAATGAAGACATTGAAAGCTAGCATTATTCTGCAGCTTCGTGGCTAGACACGGAGCTTAAATTTATTACAAGAACGTGGAAGTTATAGTTTGATAATATTTTCTATTTTATTAAACTTGATTCATTCATTTAGTATATTTGAACAAGAACTGTAGAATATGGCATTTAAATTTGTAACGTCCACAAAAACAGGCGAACTTTTCAAACGCTAATAGTAGTAAGAAGTGCCAGTTTGATTTAATGAGGGTTCAATCATTTCCTCAACCTAATTTTATCGTATCATCTATTAGAAGACATGAATAGTATAGGTACAGTAAAGACTAGAAATAGTTTTTAGAAAGATGAAATAATATTACCATATTAGATTCTAACAGTGAATTGTCAAGTTTTTGTTTGTTGACATCCTTTTGTACGACCATATCTCTAATAAATCATAACACTATTAAACATTATAATATATAAATATGATAACTATGCAATGCCCTTATACAAGCATCAACAAAAAAAGTATGTGCATAGTAAAATAAATTAAGATGTAAACGTATCATAATAGAACTCTAGAAAATTAGAAATCTGGATTTTTAAAATTATATTAAATGATAAGCTAGATACAGAGAAGAATAAAAAAGACCGATGAAGATGTCGAATTCAATATTTTGTACAAACAAATCTAGTATCTCTTTTTTATACATTACACATCGACTAATGCCTCTGAGAATATTATTATTTCTTTATAGGAGCCACGTTTCAGTTATATAGAAGTCTATTCACAGTAATAGCGATTAATTTGTCGAATGCGCAGTCGACAGAGCTGCTCCGTTGAGATGATTATTAGAAAGAAGAAGAAGACATAGAAGACTAAGAAGTTGAGAGTAAATTGGTAAGACCTTAGGAAAATGGAAAAATTGTTAATTGGTTTATGACTACGATAGATGCATAAACGTATCCTTGGTCAAAACTTTGCACAATTCGTTTATAAAATTTATATTTTTTGAAGAGGTAATCTCCTGGATCTATATGTAAACAAGATTAGTGATTTTTTACGTATATCCATGAATGTATTTCAAGTAGAGTGTGATGAATTTAAAATAAATTCAATTTCAGCTTTGACCAAGCATTGGTGCCCTCCCCACAACATGAAAATTTTATTTCTCAAACACATTGAGGTCCATGGCACTAACGTGCCTTACGTGCTATGTCGCATTTAAATAGATAATAAGATTTCCTTTGAACTGCTATTGTATCTATAGTATATAATATATAATATTCCATTTCAATACGTATATTTTTTTCTAAAATTTGTTGCTCCAATAAATATTTGTTTTCTCTTGACAAAATGTTTGTTTAGACTAGAAATCTCAGAAACAAAAAGTCAATAAAATGCTTCTATCAGCGGGTCAAAACGACATCTTATTGTTAGTTTATTATTTTCTGTGATGTAATAAATTATCTTCGGTAGGATTTTGACTAGATAAAAAATTAGCCGGATAATTTACTACGGGCTACGCAATTACTCAATATAATATTTAAAATTCGTTGCATAGAAGACGTTTTCTTCATTGTTTTTTAAAATAAAATATTAATATTTAAAGCTAAAGTTTATATCAAATCACGCAATAAAATAAATATAGTTTTCAACACATTTTCTTTTAGCAGACTAAATGAGCGTTAAAGCTTTTCTTGATCGGATTGAAGAACATTTTTATCAGTATATTATTTTTAGCGGGAACTCAAACTCAATATGTTTATAACGGGGATTCTTTTTTTTTGTAAAACTTTATACTTCATACAAAAATAATTGGGCAAAATTTTAACAACGGGCTCATCTCTTCGCTGCGCATAATTTTTCCTTTTTTTTCTTTATATTTTTTCTGCTTGACATATTTTGTAATAAACAAGAGGGCCCAACAATATTTTAGTCTTACTTTTCGTAACGCTTTCGCTAACAACTAAATATTTTTGTTACTTTGATATAACTCTACCTACATCTACTAGCCTCGTAAACTCTTCTTCGTGTATCTAAAACCACCAAGTAGAAAATTTGTCACCATAATATGTGTACACATTGTGAAATCGATCTTTACAATAATCTCCCCAATCAGTGTTGATTTTACAATATTTTGAAACATCTCTTTCTCTCTTTTTAAGCGAGATTCATTATCTTATTACATATTTTTTTTAAACCCAAAGTAACCTGTCTACTTTAAAACTGAAAGACGCTTAACTTTTTTTTTTAATTTCTCCTGTGAACACTCAACAATATATTGTCACAACGATGCTCTTTATTTCAAGAGGAACAGCCGCATGTTTTGAGATTCTCTTCGAACTTGTGCTTTACAAAAATAATGCATAAGAGTTTTTCATTGCGTTGGACATTCGATGAAATTTTCTTTTTTATTATTTTTTTTCTTTTGGCAAGATGGAATGTCATTCGATTAATTTCCCTTTAATCGGCAGAACTTCAGTGATTTCTTAACTAGTTCATTATCAAAAGGTTCGTTTAATATTTTTTTTGTACTCATAAAAAGTATATATTAAAACCATGTCTATGCTTTAATCGCGTTTCACGACTTAAAAACAAAAAAAAAGCATTTTTCTTACCGAGAGTAAAAGTTAAAGAAAGATCAAAAATGGCACTTCGTTAGTTATTCGTAACTAAACACGAATCTCCAATTGGCGTAAAATCAGCCAAAAATAAAAACAAAAAAAAAACAAAAAAAACAATGATAAAATTCAATTTAGCTATGAATGGCACACGCTCATAAGCTTTGGTATAGTTGGCACTTATTATAATAACACTAACCGACGCGTGGATTCGATCTGACAACGTTTTGGCACTGAACGTTTTTTCCCCGAAGTCGTATAACACGCGAATTAATTTACGCGCGCGTGTATTATACGCGCATTGGAATCGGTCGCAACACGCGTGGCACCCATCTTTAAAGAAACCAACATCGCCATCAAGGCTGAAACTCATCACTCTAGCTTTTTAAATAACGAAAGGTCGAATTGTATTCCCTACACCACTAGTGTAAACAACTCGTCGCTCCTTTACTTCTATGAAGTATATACATACCTCGGCGAGTTAACTCGATTTTCGCTCCAAAGAAAGAAAAAAGAAAAAATAAAAGAGACAGCTTAACAAGACTCGTCGTCATCGTCGTGGTGATGGTGGAGTTCGGCTCAGACGCGATTGTTCTGCTGGTCACCGTGGCGATGGTTGATGTGAGCTTTCAGATTCCTCTCGTACTTGGAGCTGAAGGTACAATGGGGACAGCTGAATGACGGCTCCTTGCCGCACTCATAGAGCAGATGGCGCTTCAGTATGTACGCGTTCTTGTAGCTCTTGCCGCAGCGCGAACAGTTGTGTCGGCGATCGCGATCGCTAGCACCGGCCGATCCAGCGTGATGATGATGGTGGTGATGATGATGCGACAGACCCGAACGACTGCCAGTACTATTGTTGTTGTTATTGTTGTTGTTATTGTTATTGTTGTTGTTGCCGTTACGGCCTGGATGTCGAGTGGCGCAATGCATGCGCGCACGGCGTTGGGGTGCCAGGGGTGCGGGCACTTCGCCGGTGCTGGTGGCGGTTCTGGAGGCGCGCCGAGTGCTAGAAGTCGAGGTGGTCGTGCTGGTGGAGGTTGACTCGCGCCAGCCAAGGTTCGCGAAGAAGCCTGCAACGAAGTAAGCAGAAGGTCGTGATCGACTCTCGCGATTAGTACACGGGGGGACACGGCGGGATAATTGACAGGAAGTCGGGATTGGCGATTTTTGGTGGTAGTGGGGGGTGCGAACACGTCGGCGACGACGCCTGGACCAACCCGGAAGGGAAGCTTTCGAAGTTAGCGAAAAAGTTTTAACAAAAGAGTATATTCTCGAGTGGAGAGGCTAGAAAAGTATCGGTGGAATTTGTAATTTTTGATATTTCTTTAAAGAAGTGCGCCGAAAAGACGTGAATGTAGCGAAAGAACGTAAGATGTATATTATATAGTTTATTCAGAAGTAGAGTGAGACAAAGATTGGCATATCGTAAAGCTTCCCTTTCACGGTTAGCGGGACGTCGGTGGCGCAAAAAGCGACGAAGAGATAGATTCTCTTTGGCAAATAAAACTTCTGCTGCTGCTGCATTACGGCGCGAGCCATGCCAAAAAACATTCAGTTCTCAAGCCAGCAATATAACGAGCAATGTGACTTGGATGGAAGAGGACGGCTGATTGGGAGGCAGGAAGCGGTTTTTGATGAATGATGGAGCAGCCTACGTTGCAGGGTGACAATCTTTTTACTCGCTATGCGGGATGAGTACTTGTCTATATTCTTGGTGGTGGTGTTGTCTTGGAATCAGCAATGCTACGATGCAACTATCATACGAATGACGTCAACGTTCAAAGATACTTTGTCGAGTGTGGGGGTAGTTTTTTCTCTTTGTGATGATTCAGGATGGTATAAGGGATTTTTTTAATGTACGTTCTGTAATGATGGATGGCCGGTTCATTTGCCTTGGATGCTCCCACGATGTACCTGAAAAATCAGATAAACGCGTTAGTGAGAATATACTTGTAGCAGTAAATACTTGCTGCGACATGGGATGGTTGGTAGAAGAACAAAATCATTTTTCAGAGTTTCATTTGGTTTTATTTAAGGTACAAAATTCGTCGGTTCTTGTGAATTGTCGGGGATAAACAGCTGCGTCGAATTCCGGGAGTACCTGCGAAAAATATTAAATAATCAGTATTAAAATTTTTAAACGAGAATAGCGTGTTTTATTTAGTTGATATCGGACATTAGCAAGGATCAATAAATGAGCGTGTCGTTATTTTGTCTTTCTAGACTTTATTTTGCTCTAAATTGAATACAGTAGAATCTCTACAACGTCATGAAAAGGAATTATTAAAACAAATGAAAAAAAAAAGAAGCGAGCGTTTGGAATGTTCGCAAGTGTAAGTATCAATATCGTACAAAAAATAAATATATAAAATTAAATTGTTGGATGTTTCGCTTGCGTTTACAACGCGTTTAAAAAAAAATTAATCATGGAGTTTAAAAACAAACAATCACGGAATGATTTTTGGAAAATCATGAAAAATGAAAAGTTTTCGATAAAAAAAGAAAATAATTAACAACAAAGACAATAAAAACGAGGTATACAGAGCGCACGACATTGTTGTCATGCATGCATACAAACGTTAACTCATTTGCTCGCTCGTGTTCGTATTCGTATATAATGCGTTTTGTATATCATGTGCACATTACATCATGCGCATATACATATAATATATAAAATGTTCCGTCGCGTGAAGCAAAAATATCTAGAAAGATTGGGATTATTATGATTTTTTTTATCTTTTTTTTATGTTTAGCGTATTCGTTAATAATATTTTTCTAAATAATCATTAATTAATTATCATATAAAATGGAGACGAAATAATAAATGATAAAAATAATCGTTCGTTGGCAAATACATGGCGAAAAGAATTATACGATTACAAAGTATTATAGAGCTTTCTTTTGTTATTTTCGAGGCGCTGAGCGGAATTTGAGGCGATTTAGAACACTTTTTGCTAAGTTAAAAAAAAAAAAAAAGAAAAACAACGTTCTGTACAATCGATTAATTAAACAATACATCGAAAGAATGTTGACGGTCTTGTACTAAAAAGTATCGCGCTTATATGTACTAGTATTACATTAATGTCACATAACATATAAGTTGTACTGTGGAGCGAACAAAGTGCACGCGGGGGTAAAGTCTATTCTCATATGGGAAGTAATGAGGTTAACCCAAGTAGAAAATTTCACGTAGCCTAGTCTTGGCGAGCATGTCGTTTACAATGCTTGACTATTGGATTCCTATTGTGGTATAGATTTATGAAAACTCTAAGAAACGCCATTTTTTCGCGTGAACTTTTCTACATGGGTATCGAAGTAAAACATACAAAGCTGTTAGGAAGAAATACATAAATTATAAATATTTCGAGTAATGTGATTTGTTGTGTAGTTCATAAATTAAAAGACTATTCGTTACGGTTTAAAATGGCTTCATTACATAATAGAACCGAGAATTTGATTTCATAAATAACAAGGAGCATGACCGTTTGCGTGAAACGACCAAGCACCCATATGTTTACAATAATAAAAAAAAGGAACGTGTACATACATAAAATAAAAACAGTTAAAAACATAGCGGGTACATTGGCAGTATAGCGAGTCGTCGAGATTATTCTCGCTCTTATTTCTTCGGCGTAAATAAATAGTTTTCTAAAAGAAATATCACTGGTCTCGAAAATGCGCGCCGAAAGTCGCCAGAGTACAGATTCGAAAGACCGAAATAAAAAGTCTAAAAAGGTTTCTGAATAAAGAATCATTTTGTCTTGTGCGTTTGACGAGCGATAAAATTCGTAAAATTTCAATAGAATCGTCCCTCGTATAAAAAAGAAATAACACAGAAAAATCCAAACACAAGCGAAAATGTTCAACAAATAAGGGACGACGACAACAACGGATAATTTTTTTATCTCTCTTTTTGATTGCACATGTACGTCACGTGAAAAGTTCTTTTTGGTTTACTGTCACTGTCAAAGCCCAAGACAAAAGGCAAAAAAGACCGAGAAATTTTGTTTCGTTTTTTTTCTCTTTCTTCAAATCGTTTAAATCCGTGCTCTCGCGACTCACGGCGAAATGGAAAACATTAATAATACCGTAAAAAGTCTGTTTCACAGCTGGATGTGCACCCAGCGCCTCTGGATCTCTCTAGCCTAAAATCTAAGTCGTACTTGAAGGCACTTAACACAAGGCTCTTTCGGTTCACAAACACGTACTCGTTCGAACGTTTACAAAACATTACTTTCTCTGTCGCTATTTTTACCCGTTACTCTTTCTTTTTCTGCAAGTTTCCACGTATATAGTTACTTTGCTTATCTCTCATATATATGTGTGTACGCAGCGGAGTTATTTTAACTTCTATAAATTTTTTTTATTTTTTTTTTATTATTATTTCGCTTGTTGCTTGGTGCAGTACGCTTAATTTCTATTTCGTTGGTTATTATTTAAGTTTTCTTTCCTTTTTCTTTTTGTTATAAAAAAAATGTTACAAATACAAAGCTCTGGCGAATGATCCGATCTCGCAATCGTATTCGAACCACATTGAATAAAGCTGTCTTAGATTTTAGTTTATAAATTTACGAGCACATGCTCTAATTGGAATAATAATAAAAATTAATTTCGATTATGACTATAAAAATACTTCTAATACAAAAGCTAAATTTTATCCAATTTTTTTTCTGAGTTAGTTTATATGAATTGATATGTAAAACTACTAATTTTTTTTTTTTTTTTTTTGTTAAAAATAATTGGAATATATGACAAATTTCAAATTTAAAGAATAAAATGTTCTTAATTTTGCCATAAAAGAATCGTTTTTCAATACCAAGTTTTCATGAGCCAAATAAATATAATATAGAACACATTTAAGTAGCCTCAATTTCTATAAAATAAAAATGTTCAATTTCACCGATCTAAATCCGAATAAATTAAAAAAAAAAATAAAAAAATAAAAAGAACACAAGTACGATTGGCAGTAAATGAATTGAAAAAAAATATCACTATAAATTTTCCGCCTAAAATTTTGTCACACAGTGTGCAAGTCTGCACACACTTAATTTACGTTAATCTTCAAATGTTTAAGGTTTTAAGTAGATACACATTTCTGTCGCATCAAAAATTTCTTGTTTCCCATACATATTTAACCTTCGTATCAACTAAGTTTAGTATAAAGCATATACCTATTCTCACCGGGCCTCGTGAATTTTCTCAATTCTCAAGTAATTTTTCATTTAATTAACGACGCCTAAAAAGATAAATAAACCGAAAAATTTAATAAAGTTATTTTTATCACTTGTTCCGTTTCAAAAGCTTGTTCTTTTGTGCTCATCACAAAGGATTCGATGGATTTTGTAACAGACCTAAAATATCATCTCAAATGAATTTCAAGTCAAATATCAAAATCACCATTTTCCAACGATTCATTCATTCCCTTCAACAACTTTCTTGCCCAAATATAAATTTAAGTTAAAATTTTGAATACTTTTCAAAAGCAATACGTTTAACAAGTCTAAACAATTTTTTCCGAGAAAAATCACATATTCATCACTAATATACGATCCAAATATCTTTTACATCTTCATTATTGTTCGTTTCTTTGTGGAACGTCATGAAAAAATTTGCGCAATTTCAAATATTCATGAGATTTTCATAGAAAAAAATAAATAAATAAAGGCAAGTACTAACAAATACCTGGATGGCGTACTTCAAATGTTCATTTTCCTAAAATCCTAAGCATTACATAATTTCGATATAATACGAAGTTCAAAATTTAACGTCTAAATATCACGATGCACGGCATGTTGCAATTTTGAAACACTACCAAGAAAATCGCAGATTGTGTAGTTACATTGAAAAATTTTTAAAATAAAAATTTTGATAATATAAAGATTTTTAAAAAAATTTTACTTAACACCTAATAATATAGATAAATTTTGTTAATTAAAATGATCAATCACGTTTCGCCAGACAGTAAAAGCTTAACAAATTTGGCTTTCCGAACATACTTTCTCCATTAAAACAAGTACAACTATATAATTAGTAAAGCAAGAGAGATAAGACGTGTAAACTATAACCAAAGACGCTTCTTTCGCTCACCGCCCTCTTATCTAAATGTAATAATTTTTTAATTTTTTTTTTTTATTTCCTATCCAATTTTGTTATATGCACTTAATTTTTAACGTTCAGTTAGACTCTCCCATGATAAAGTAATTTTTTTTTTGTTTAATTTTCTGATGTCCCCCTTGATACCCAATTACAAAAAAAAAAATCAAAATTGTCATCAAATGACAATTACCTAATAACAATACGACGCACCGCAAAAATAAAATGGTTAATAGACTTAATTTTATAATAAAACAGGCCCGTTTACGTACCTAAAGTGACTCACAATATCTAAAAAAAAAAGACCAATTGTGAAGTAAGAAGAAAAAGCATACAGAAAATAAATGAACATCGACCTCGCGATAAATGGCTTCTTACTTTTTAGATAATGCATACTCTAAACGCGATTCTCCTCGCGTCCCTACCTTATGGGATTATACAAGTTTCTCTCGCTACAAAATTTATATAACGTGCAAATTTCCTCGGCAACTTTTTGCGCAATAATTCGTCTTTATATAATTTTATACCTTTATCGCAAATCTGCTCTACGTACTTTAAAATATTCGATTCAATATTCTAAGTCACTGGTTATGGCATACATATTGAACAATCTTAGAATTTCTTTATATGTAATCTTAACTCTTTATCAGCACTTGGCTCAGCTTTTTAAAAAGGTTCCTGTGATTTAAGTTAATCTATGATTCTGAAGCACTTGTGTATTTGTTTTTTTTTTATTCTCGTTATTAAAATCTTAGATTTTCCTCTGAACTATATCAAATAGGTCACTTAAACTTTTAGATCTCATTATCTCGCATGTAAGATTTCAAAGGCACGTTTTTATTCAAAGGAGGACGCGGTATTATTTCATTTTTTTTCCTAACCCTCTCAAATTGTTCCTCGGTAATTATAAAGTTCGACCTCGATGACATATTCTCTATATCTCGAAATTACTTTTTCTCCTCTTTACGTTGGTATTTCTTTTTCTTTCTTTCTTTTCTTTTACACGGTCGGAAAAGAGAATATTCGATACATCGGTCGATGCGGGGACTCTTTCAAGGAATTCGCCAATGATATCCCGAAGAAGAATCTCTGAACTCCGCCTGTCGCGTTAAAATCAACAAAGCCCAATTACCCACGATACTAAAAAAATCATGCGCCAGAATGAAAGCATCAAAATTTTACGACAAAATCAATCTCGAGCTTCGCGAATTAGCTTTCTCATGGCTACGATCGATTTTCCCCGTGTGAAACATTCTTCGACACTTGCATGTATATTCGAGAAAATGGAAAAAAAAACGCAAAACAGCGATTTTATTGCGGACAAAAGTGTGCGATCGAAGAACCTTCCGTACGTGAAAAAAGCGCTGCTTACTATATACCTTGGCGCTACAATTTTCTAACTCTATTAGACAAAAAAAAAAAAAAAAAAAAATTATTTCCATTTACCTCTGTACGTCGAAAGGGCACTCAAAAAACAAAGGGAAGTCTTACTCTGCTATACGGATTTGTTTTTTCTTTTTTCTTCATTTCGCTCGAACGGTCATCATTGGCACAGCTTTCAGCGGTAGCTATTTGTACGGACTCTACTCGCGAATATATACGAAGAATACAAAAAAAAAGATAAAAAAAGTATTCATCGGAAATGTGGAAGAGCCAAGGCCGGATAACACGTCTATGTAGGCGAACTCGAAGATGCAGCCCCCGTTTCAGTGTATCGCATATAATATATCTGTCTGAAAATGTGAGTAGTTTGAGTGCTCTCTCTATCTCTCTCTTTCTTTGTCTTCCTTTCTCCTTTTTTGTCTTTCTCGTTCCAGCTACAGTTTTCAATTGAGGCGCGCGCGTACCCATTCTCTAACTTTAATTGAAAAGAAAAGAAAACATTCTCTCAAAACGCACGGTATATTAACATAATCTATTTTTCAGCTTACCTAAGGTCCTTAATTCTACGTGTGTCTCATTTGCTAAAATCTAATAATCTCCGTACATCCGATGACGACCATTGGCTTTATGTCGACACTAAAAAATACTCGCGGTATCTCTCGCCGATAAGAGTCGAGGGACTCCCTCGTTTGTTCAGTTGCGCTTCAACCGGTCCCTCCTTATTTTCATTTCTTCATTATTTTTTTTTTGGGTTTTATTATTCCTTTTTAGTCGCGTCGGCCGCCATCGATCATTGAAGGCCTCGTGAGGCACTATATTTATCATTATCATTATATAGCTATATTCATATTTATATATACTTTTATATATATAATATATCAAGTCAATTCATCTGTTCTGCTTTCTCATCTTTAAAACGTACCGTATTTTTTTTGTTTGTTTTATTTGTTACAATTAAGCTACCGTTCTAAAAATCGCTTATGCTTATCCATATAGACGACATTATTACTTATCATTTCTTATGTGCTATTATAAAGCCTTATCGTCATCATATCTCTCTTAACTATCTCTGACCAGCTCCTACTCTCCCTCGAATTCTCCTCGTCACTTTTTCATCCTCACCTCCACGCGATTATACTTTTAATAATTATTCACTTAACTAGTATATCAAGTGCTTCAATATGATATTTTTTGTTTCTCTCTCTCTCTCTTTCTCTCACTCTCTCTCTCTCTTTCTCTCTATCAATCTCTCAAAAAGCTAATAAAGTGTCGCTCAAAACATCGATCGAGGCGTTCAATTCCTTTCATTATCCGTCCGTAAAACCTTCGCTCCGTCGTCGTACGCCTTAATATCTATCGTATAATAGTCGTCTCGCAATATTCTGTATGTGTTTTTTTTTTTTTTTTTTTTTTTTTTTATTTATCATCGACAATTTTTTTTTCCTCTTTTGTTCGATTATTCATGTGCAATAATTTTCTTTTTCTGCCCTTTACACTATTCGTCACGGTGTGTGGACGCTTCCGGAGGCCAATATCGTCTCGCTTATGACTCGCTCGATTCTATGAGTTCTGTACAAAGTATATGAGTGTGTAATGCAGCATTTAAAGTGTGACATTGAACAAAGATTTTATACGATTTGCCATCACACGAAAATGAAAATGTTCACTCTTATAAATAACTCTTTCTTGACCAATGAAATTTTCGTATAGGCGTTTGGGAAGAAGTCGAACCATAAAACCGAAAGAATCATCTCTCGCTGTCAAATCGAATAAAATCATTATTTCAATGCCTACCAAGAGTAAATAAGCTATGAAGAAATGACTATCAGTACTGCGTTATAGCTTCTATACAGCGACTACATAAATAATAATTATAATAACGTTAAAAATAAAAGGAAAACCGAGAAAAATTGCCGACGCGATCTTGGCCCCCGTGCCGCGTCCACCGCGACGAGAAGAGAAGCAGCTATCCTGGCGAGACTCTGTGCCTACGCGTATACGATACATACATACATACATATATATATAAAAAACTTTAATTAAATATAAATCTAGCGCTCAATTCGCGACCGTTATCGTTTACAGTTAATATAGGCGCGATCACGTATATGTACCTTTCGTTCGTTTCTTCCTTTCTTTCTCCTTCTTTTTTTGTCCTTTTCCTCGTCGTCGTTCAGTTAATTATTTTCTTGTATAAATATTGTCCTACGTGTAGATTATGGAGAGTCGGAGCGGCGCGAGCGGCCGTGGCGCCGGACTGTCGTGGCGTTTAGGAATACGGGACGATTATGTGGCCATGTATATAGATACTTGTGTATATGTGTCTACATCGTGTGCGGATTCGAGCTCGTGGCTGTGTTATGTGTATATGTATCGTCTATTTGGCAGAACCTCGAGATCGATGTGTATATATATGTGTGAGCTAGGAAGCACGGTAATCAGATGAAAGAGCGCGTAGCGTAACGGAAGGCTGTGGCAATAAATAATAAATAATGTATGTTTGTCGCGCGGCATGAGGTAAATAATGCTTACATAGTTTGGCAGAGCTATACGTCGATAATATCTGTACAAGTGAGAACACCGTCGTAAAGACTATAGGCAATCGGAAATCGTCGTATAATACTGTGCTGTTCTAATCGAAACAAAAGTCTTCTATTCGAGTATTATGAGAAGGATATAAGAGCGTGTATATATACAACCGTGTGAGACTATCTTATGGCCGCGCAATTTCATCTAATGTAGTCATTATAGGAAGCAGAAATGAGTGTTTAATCGTATAGGAACAACCGCGAGCTCGACGACACACACACACACGATTGATTGGATTAGAGGTTTTTTTTTGTTTCTCTCTCGATCGACCCAGCTGCCTACGATATCGGGATGAATGATGAGGTCGCGCGCGGATGGATATTCGTATATTATATGTGATGCATTTGAAGAAAACAAAAAGAAGAAAAAAAAGAATATCTATCGTAACTATATATCATACAGCGTATCCAAGGCGTTTTCAGACGGCGAAAACGCGCCACTACTTTAAGTATAAATAATCGTGTAAATAAATGCATTGTATAGGAATCTTATAGTTGCACATCTGACAGTCTAAGAGTACACAGTACTGCATACTTTCTCGGTATATATTAATATATATGTATTTATCATCTATTATTATTCTTAATATCACTATATATGCATAGTGCTCTATTTATAAAACCTTTTATGATGCGTTTATGGACTTGTACGTGTGCTGCGGGTGAACGATCGGAAACCGTATTGCTCAAAGCTGCCTGTTACGATTACACACAGAATCAGGAGATTTGGCAGATTCTCGTTTGGAACTTTAATCTATAGGCATATAAAAGAAAATATCGCACCGTCATTAAAATCTGCTTTAACCACAGTTTCCCGCCATTCACCAGATAACCAGCATAAAATGAAATGACTGAACGCGGTTTTGGTTAACCGCAGGATGAGTTGCATGTATCGAACGACAGCTGGATCGTCGGTAAGAAAAATCGGAAACAGTGTGACTTGTTGTGTACAATAATTGTAATCGTGCGTTTTTCGAATAGTCCCCAATGTGTTAGCACCACGGGTCTGCGCACGGCGCTGCTCGCGCGCGCTCCTCGTTAAAAATTATGGAACCAGTGTGACCAGAATGGTTGCTATGGAAGAGTTGCTCCGGGTGTATATCGTGCCGTGACACCGGACGGTCCGTCTAGCTCGGGGCGCGATTTTCCCTTGTCTCTCGGCTTTGCCTGACGCGCAGTGCCTGACTATATATGTATATATTTATTATAAACAAAAAAGAAAGAACGAAGCTTCCGTCGCCGGATGCTATTTGGAATCCAAACGCGTATACTACGGCTCTGGAGAATCTTTAGACGAAAGATATGTACTTCCGTGGACCGCGATGACCTTCTCGTTAACGACGTCTCAGTCACTCTCGCACATACGCAAACACGCACACTCACGACGAAATAATATATAAAAAAAAAAAACATATAAAACGTTTGGTTGGGTTCGGGAATTTAGATGCGCTCCTCGTCTCTACCGAGAGGAAGCGAATAATGGCTCGTCACGGGCGACGGCTAGTCGATAGCCGTCGTCGTACACACGCTATATAATATATAAATATTCATATATATATATTTATCACCGAGAATTTTCACTGGGCCTATATCTCTCACACGAAAATTTGCAGTTCTCTCGCGCGTAATCCAGCGCGCTCTCTCTATCACAGTGGCAGTTTCACTAGTACTCTCGCCCCCGGTTGGTCAGCCCCGTGTCGGCAATGGACCAACAATTGCACCGACAGTCATCGCTGGTCCACGGTCCTGGCCCGAGAAGAAATTTTGACAGCAGCCGAAAAAGAGAAAACAATATTTTTCGATCGATTGGTTGCTCTGTGCCACGGATATACTTAAAAGCTTATGCGGCATTGGCTCGTGTCCTCGTATAGGACGACAGACGCATTATGTCAATAATTATCGCCCCGAGCGAGAGATTGACGCACTTTTCTCTCGTTTAATTATCTCTGCTCACCCCCCCTTAATTCATTAAAAGTTACTGTTGCTCGTCATCGAATCGACGCGCGTCTCGATGATCGCGAAAATATATAATATATATTCATGTATATATATTCGTATATAATATATATATATGCGATGAATGATAAAATAAATCCTTACTAGTTTAGTTTAAAATGTACGGAGGATAAAAAATACAAAAATTCCAAAAAGCCAAGCTGGACTACGTCCATTGTGCAACAAGTGTCGATGTTGCCCTGTTATTTTTATATTACCCATCATCCCCTCCTTACCCATTCGAAGGCAGTCGGACGACCTTTTCACGTGAGTCTTCTTGTTTGACGGGCTCGGCGAAATTTGTAGCTCGAGGTTGCCAACACAATACTATTACACTCGCAAGATCTACCCGTGATGAGTTTTATATGGATCGAAATTAATGACTATGGGTTATTTGAGTTAGAATGGAAGATAAGCAATCTCCGACCTCTTTGCCATCACGAGCAACATTTGAAATCTGCGTCCGTGATAGGCAAGGGGTCGACGGATGGTCGCTTACTGTTGCTGTTTGGCTGAGTTTACGTGGATAACGTATCCAGGGATTTATAAGGTGGCACGTCACGTGGAAAATCACTAAGATAAAGGACCCAACGGACGATAAATCACCTGATTAGTTATTGAATTTGAAATCATCCGCCTCCCATAACCAACCAAATGATTTACCAGATGACCTATCCCATCGATTTCCCTGGTGATTCGTCACCCGATGAATCATCAGACAAGTTGTCGCCTATCTATGCTGAACAAAATACTCATCGCGATTAGATCTGCTCAGTCCACATCCGTCTCTTCACCTCATTTCGAACCTCGAGCGACCGGACCACCACTCCTCCCATACACTCTATCATTATCTTGCACACACAGACACACACATACTCTCTCTCACACACACACGTCGACGACAAATAGTATCAGGAGCCCCTGCGGCCTAGACCATCTCCTGCTTGTAGATCTTCTCTTTGTGCATGCGCTCCATGTGCCGGGCGATGTGCATCTTCTGCTTAGCTCGGTAGACGCAGTGGGGACACTGGAACTGCGGCTCCTTGCCACACTCCCACTTCTGGTGGTTGCGCAGGCTGCTCTTCAGCTTGTAGACGCGACCACAGGCCGGACAGTTGAAACCCTCTGGATTGGTGCCACCGCCGCCACCACTGCCGTTGCTGCCCCCGCCGCTGCCGCTGGTGTTGAGACTCTTGCCGAGACTGCCGCCACCACCAGCCCCGGAGCGCCACATGATCGATGGCACGGTCCAGCGCTGCCAGGCCGACGCCCACTTCAGGCCCGTGATGCTGAGGTCCTCGGCTGGAACAGCAGATTCCAGATTTTATTTGTCAAAAGGCTCATGGGGTACAATTGTAACCTAACGAGAGGCATTTTTTCTCTTTGGGTTTTTGTTCTTTAGGCTCTTTTTTTTAGTGAAAGATTCTTTATTTTTCTAAGTCTGTTTCGGCACTTAGGTACTATGACGCTTAATCTAGATGCGATTACAGTTTCGCTAGATCATCTGCTCGGGCAAAATTGAAAATAACTGTATTTTGTTTGTGCTCTGAAAATATAGAATCACTGTATAGTATTGAATGATGCGAGGATTTTCAATTTTGCCCGTTGAAATCCTTAAATTAAGATTGACGCAGAAAATTTTGGAAAAAGTATATATGTTTTATTAATAGACTGATGCATTGGCGTGATAGTGTGCATACATCGTTCCTTACAGTCGAGGTCCCAAGCAGCTATAGCTAGATGAAGATCCTTTTTACGTGTAAAAAAAGGTGGCGGAATTGGCACTTCGAAAAGGAATTGTCTACATCTACGAGAGTTGTGGTGAAAAAAAATACAGTCAATGGGTCCATTCCTTTTCGAAGTGCAAGCGATGAAAGTATTTCTATATGTACAGTTCTGACTAGTTAGTGCGCATGCCTATAATTCCCCAATATCCGGATTTAATGCGATAGAGGTTACAGATTGACTTGATACATGAAGGATTTACAAATGATGATTTTTCATAAGAAAGTAGGATTTGTCAATGGATTGTTATGATACAGCATTGTCTCGTGGTGGTCTACATAAGTTTCGATATTGGGGAATATTGTGCAATAGAAGTAGCTTAAATCAAAGAGAAGATGCATCGAGCGATGGTAGCACTAAAGAATTTGGAAAAGTAGAATACAAATACTCTGACTTTTTTTTCAAATAAGCTTTTATAAGAGAAGAGAAATTTGAAAAACTTGCATATTTATCGGTTTAATGTGGTTTAGTTGTCTTAATTTTATTACAAGTCAATTGGTATCGCTTGGTAATGTAACATAAATGATGAGAGTTACATTGTAATCGCTTAAAAATATTTCTAAAATGTATGAAATATATATCTTATTATCTAGTCATATAAGCATCATAAAATCATATAAAATACATTCATGAAATAAGAGTTCATATTTTTTGACATCACAATATTACAGAAATAATAATTTCTTCATATATTTATGGCATTTCGTAAGGCACTTAAAATTAAGCTGTTTTAATAATGATGGATATATTATATTATACATATATGTAAAGATATAATGAAATCATATAATACACCTGTTAAGTCTCTTAAACTAATATAAAAATTAAGATTTTGGTTTTAGGGTATACAATGATGGGACAAAAATAATTATTCCTTACATAAAAATATCCAATTTTAGTTATTACAAAAATAATTTTGACATGTCATACAACAATTCTTTTGGGATCCGTAAATTTCTAAATTTTAAAACGCAATATAATGATATACTCTATCATTATTGTAGAGTTAATATTTAAAATCATTAAAATACTCGCTTATAAATGCAAACAAAGAATTCGTAATAAATTTAACTATTATAAACTTTTCTTAGCCTCTCCAAATTTGGTCATTCTTACCAATTAAAACTGTTGAATAAAAATATTCTATTTGAAACATTAAAACTTCACTTATCAATGAAAATTCAATTTCGCAACAATCATCAAGATAAAATTGTTCAAAATCATACACCAGAAATTAAGCAGTACAAATTCTCGTCATCCACAACGTACAAACTCACGTCAAACCCTCCAGTTGAAAATACAAACTTAGGTTCTTAAGTTGACCGTAGTTATTGCAAGTCACTTGGATCTCCAGCATAGTATGCAAGAAAACAGTACCCTGGATTAGAATCCATATTCAACTGGACATCCAGTAAAAAGCCACTTGGTCAATCCAAAAACCTTAGCTAAACGTTCACTTGGTGAAGACCAGCTGAATATTCTCAACGGGATAAGTCAACTCACAACCTGACAACATCTTCTGAAATATTTGCAAAACCAACCATCCACTCTTTCGTATCACAACTTTCTTCAATGTTTCTAGATAATTGAAACCACCCAACCCCCTAGAATAAAAAGTAAAAACAGAAGACACGAGGTACAATCAGAGTCCGAAGAACGATGATCAGTCGAATTCGGTGCCCGGTGGCTGGTAGTTCATGAGGAAGTCCTGCATGACACCGAACTTGTCGTGATGCTGTCTGCGAATGTGCCTCAGCCAGTGGGCCTTGCGTTTGCAGCGCTGGGGACAGAAGAGACATTGGAACTGTGGATCCTTGCCACACTCCCAGTTCTGGTGGCGCTGCAGCGAATCCTTGCGCGCGTACGAACGACCACAGCGCTTGCAGCCAAAGCTACCCCAGGCCCGCCTGCTACTCGTCGTTGTCGTGGTGCTGCCGGTTGTTGCTGTCCTTCTGCTTCTGCCGCTGCTACTGCTGCTAGTAATTGTCGCTGACCAATGGCTCTTCAGAGCTGCCAAGTCGTCTGAAAGAGACAGATATTGGTGTGGAGTTAGTGGTGGTGGATCATGGGCCAGTGGTGGGAGGATGTAATCCAAGTCGATGGTGGTTAGTAGGTTGCTAGGAAGGAAGTTGCGTGGAAATTCTTTTGCTTCGAGTTGTAACTGTAAGAATTTTTCTTAGATTTTTCTGGGATATTTAATCAGGAATACAGGACGGCAACAATCCAAAGTCATATTAAGAAGTAAACTCGTGTGTCATTGTAAATGAGATACGAGGAAAGTGAGAAAAGAATTTTCACGTAATTTCCTGGCCCATACATGTTATCCCCATCACCCATAACCCGCAAACAAGACTCTTGTATTTCAAACAAAAACGTAGATGTTATTACATTCCATATTAAATCTAAATATATATTTACTCGTAAACTTACTAATTTCCAAAACGAAAAACAAAATGCAAGTGCGGTTAATTTGGATTTAAAAATAATTTTCCTTGTTCGATATCTGTTATTAATTGGGTTCGGAATGAAGAATGAAACTTACGTTTTATTAACTGTTCGTTTGCCTGCTTCTGACAGTTTTCAATGTCTTCATTCTTGAACATAATTCTTTGATGGTCAATTTTTTTATTATTCAATTTTTCGTATTCATACATGTGTTAAATTTGTAAATTACAAATATGATAGGACAAATGGTTAATAGATGTTGAATAAATACACTTTCAAAACAATTTATAGAAATAAGGAAGGTTTTTTTTTTTAATAGTATTTTTTGAATAATCATATTCAAAAAAGAGTACATATTCAAAAAATTAGTTATATATTTCCATTTAATGAAAATAAATCGACTAATTAACTTTACCATTTATGTTATAAGTTTCGTCATTATTCTTTCAAATTTCAGTCGTGTAGGAAAGAATCTTCGGATGTTACAGCATACGTACTGGTTTGGAATGAATTGCAGTCCTGATACCAAAGTTAAAGTATCCCTAAAACAAAAATGCTTATGTATTAGTGTTCTAAAATAATACAAATAAATAATCGCCTTACTTACTCAAAGTTATTAAAAGAAAACATATTTATAGATATATTTCGATAAATTAAATTGTTAAAATAAAATCGTTAATTACAAAAAAAGTATGTAACGTTTATTATAATGTTGTAACGACTAAAACTACTACAAAATAATATCTTGAAACAGAATATGTAACGTATCAGTCCAAGGTCGACGGTCTGCCTCTTCCCCGTCCTCTGGGCCTCCCTCTGCCTGGGCCTTTCCTGCAAAATTTTCCCTTGTCAGTTTCAAGTACACGAATGGCGGAAAAACGAAATTTCACAACACTCACGTTCTCACTCCAGTGTGCCGCATGATGTGCTGCGATAGGAGATATTTTCTGCGAGTTTTGTAAGTACAGAAAGGGCAGGCGAAACTGGGCTCCACCCCGCACTCATACTTCTGATGGAACTTGAGGGCCGCTAGCGAGGTGTACTTTCTCTTGCAGATGATGCAGCAAAAATCAAGTTGAGTTAAAGTAGCCACCTTGCTTTCGTCATCTATAAAAAGCGGATCATCTGAAAAAGAGGGAAAAACATATGGTCGTGTTAAGTGATACATTTCAAATGTCAGAAGAAGTGTTAATAACGACTAAAAATTGTGATTGGAAGGGCCTTTGATCAGGCAAGGCGAATGACATTGTTGCACGTTTTATGTTACTTTCGATAAAAAAGAAAAAATATGGAAATGCTGAAAAATTAAGTGGTTAGAAAAGGTGTAGGTTTTTATTTACAAGGTAATAAGCATACAAGTGTCAACATATTTATTATAATGATCCCTATTTATCAACTGATAAAAGAATAACTCCAACATTTTCATTTCTATACTGTAATAACGTAAATAAGTTAACAATTTTTTGATTATGATGAAAATGTTTTATTCATAAATTTGCTGAAACTGTACATAGTTTATTGAACAGTTCAACAGTAACAATGTTAATTGAGTATTGCTGTGATTAATACCGTTATTTGATTAGAAATTCAACTGTTTATGAAGCACTTGTCAATAATTAGGAACTCTCTTATAAAAACTTTGTCGATTGTATTTACGTACTTGAAAACGTAAACGTACGTTTACTTTACAAAATTCAATTAATTTTAATTAATTTTCTATAACTTTTTAAAAATGTTATCAAAATTTAAAGTGAGTTATCAAAAGAAAGTGTTTATTGTTACTAAATTATCACAGAAAATTATAATGCAATATTAAGTAATATCTGGTAAAAAAGAGTATATTATACTTAATAACATAAACTTTTTAAATAACGATTGGATCTTTTAAGTACCATTGAACTAAACTCTTATATTATTTACGTATAAAGGCATTATAGTTAACTATTTGTTCTGATTTATACACAATATCTGCATTTCATTCTTAAAATTATTATAATTTATCAAAGATAGATATATTTTCAAAATAAAAAGCTATATTTTTCAAAAGTATACCTCTATCATTACCTGTATAAATATATATAATAAAACTTTCACTCCAAATAAACGATAAATTACTATTAACTAAACAAATACATAAACTTTTTCAAAACTTTTAAATAATTTAAATAATTGTTCATTTTTATACAAACGAAAAATACTTCTTTCTCTACTATTACTAATTTATATCCATTGATATAATGGAAGACTCGTTCACCTATAATGAAGACGTTTAACTTTCCGAAAAAAAGCAAAATGAGACTAAAAAAGAACGCTATCAGTCTCAAATTTAGGGCATCTGGGGTGCGCCGTGATACTTCTTCTCATGCTCTACGAGCTTGTCGCGCCTGTGAAACTTCTTAGCACAGAGCACGCAGGCGAATTTGGGCTGCTCTACGTGCAGCTTCATGTGGGCCACGAGGTTATGCTTGTACTTGAACCAGCCCCGGCAAATCTGGCACTGGAAGCTTGGCGCCTTGCCGCACTCGACCCTCAGGTGACGATTCAGGCAGTACAGGCGCATGTAAAAGCGCCCGCAGTTCGGACACTGAAAGCGTCCATCGGCGTCGGGCAATTGCTGCTGAGATGTCAAGAACTTGTGGCGGATGTTTGATTGTTGCTGCTGCTGCTGGGAATGGGTAGACATTGATGCTGCGCGTTGCCAATAATCTGAAAGCAGAAATAGATTGGTCGATGTAGTTGAGCTCGAGAAATGGTGACGGAAAACCTTTTGGATTCGATGAGTGTCAAGATCAGTATCACTCAAATTTTTTGAGCTATTTTCTTCTTTTTTATGAGAATTAATTTCAAAGGCAAATTACTTTTCGGAGAATTTGAAAAAATGAAAATTAATTATTGATTTCAGAATCGGATTTTTGTTTAATAGAAAACCAAACTTAGATAAATATTAATAAATTAGTAAAACTACAAGTATTAATTTTGCTCTTCGAATTACAGTTTTAAATAAACAAATAAAAAAACTTACCAGTTTTCGTTAATTCAAGGCGGACGATGTGGACTAACTAGTTTAATTATTACAGCATATTGTACGTGGTAATCGATACAGTGAAAATGTAGTTTTAACTTTTGTACATATATAATAAATAATAAATAACTTGACACATTACATAAAGAACAATAAACGTTTATTTATTAATAATAAAGAATTATCAATATAAACAGAACCTGTATATTAAATTCTCAATTTTTACATAATTGATATCCTTAATCAGGTTTTTCAAATTAATATAATAATCAACGGTTACTAAACTAAATATTTAATTTTTCGTCATACTCGAACTTAATCTTTTAAGATAATATTTTAAACAAACTTAAATCTTTCATTTTCAAATAAACAATATTTTAATCAATAACTGTCAGCTAATGTAACGAACTAATTTGAACGAAAATAGCTCTCTTGATATAATTTTAAAGAACAAAATAATAAAATAAAAGAGTAAATAAGTAAGCATTTAGCAATATTCTTTTTTATCAGATGGCGAGTATTAATAATTCATGCACAATGGTGACTTCAAAAAATTAAGAAAAAAAGTTAGCAATTCATGATTATAAAGCACAATTAATACTCTGCTTATCGGATCTGATATTGTCCTGTTTTTTTATCTTATCTTACAAAGTAATAAAGAATTTTTTTTAAAGCTTTTTTACCTCAAAGTCTCATTTTACGCATTCGATACATATTTTTTCTTTTTTTTTTTTTTATAAACCACAAGCAAATATTCGAGGTCTATATTTTCATATGAAACTATTAGAAAGACTCTACTATTAAAGAAAAATACTTCTCAATATAAAATAACTACTGTTGTATACAATTCAAGGCATCCGAAATAAAATTATATACTTATACAATTGTCTCTCTTACATCTACTTTACAATTTTCGACGCTTACTGTTTATCTTGCACCAAGATAACATATGCAGTTATTAAAGGATAAAAAATAACAAACTTTGGAGACTGCATAAAACAATATACTTATCAGGATATTATGATATATTTACAAGAATCCATTAATCTAGTTTGATCGACCAGTAAAGAGCAATGAACCACTATTACAAACCTTCATGACTAAAATTATCGGTAACGTACTTAATTATTAAGTAATAAAGCTATGTATTTTCTTCACTGGTCATCGAGACTATTTGGAAATATAAATCGAGGATAAAAGTTAGGAATTATCCAAGGTAATGTGATAGGTGAACTTTACTTCTTTAGAGTGGCATTTTTCCTCTTTGTTCGTATTTCTAAAGTTGCAGTTATCTAAGGGTGGCATTAACGTCTTCCAGACAATTGAATCACCAACACCACATCATGGAAATCGTCCCCATATTCCTTACCTTACAGAAGACTAACTCTCAGTCCATTACACTTGACATATCTCAGAGCTACGTATACCTCACAGATAAGTAGATCTATCTAAAAAACTAAAGTTATCTCTTCTCCACCGTATACGACAATAATTATCAATCACTCCTCGCTCGCACCACTTTCGCATCTGCCTCTCCCCGTGGCAGTCTACAAAATATATATTTATGACTCGTTTGCGACAGCGGCTTTGCCGGTTAGCCCTTCTAACCAGCTCTTTCGCCTCTCTTCTGTCAGGTGAAGTTGTGCATGCGCCACACGGAAGCGTCGTCGACGTCGCGCGGATCGCCGGCTGCCTGGCCGAGATTCTGGCCAACCAGGTGAACTTTGAGGTGCCTCTGCAGGCTGTGCTTGTGCTTGAAGCGTGCGTTGCAGAGGACGCAGCCAAAGGTCGCTTCTTTGCCGCACTCGAGCTTCTTGTGGCGTTGCAGCGTTATCAGACGGCGATACCTCCGGTTGCATGTGTCGCATGGGTAGGAGCGTTGTGCCGACTCGCCCGGAAGGGGGCCCGTCGTGTAGTAATTGCCTGAAAAAGAAAACGACGGGTGTCTGTCAGTTTCGATAGTTTTCTTTCTCACAGTGGGTGGATGCGGACGTGTGACGAGGATGGTGGTGAGGATTTCATCGGTTGGTAGTTTACCTGCAATTCCAAGCGTCGATGGGAAGACTTTAGTTTACATAGGGCCAGAAGATTTACTATTTAAATATATGGGGGAAGAACAAAAAAAAAACGAATACATATGCAGTAACGTAATTCATGGAGAAAACATTTTTTTTTTTAATTGAAAACTTAATATATGAATAGATATAGAAAAGTTAAAGATAATTTTGAAATAATATTTCTTGGAATTTTAGGTAATGGGTGATCACTAATTTTGAAATTCTTTCAAGGTAAATCAAATCAAATTTTTAAAAGAATATATCCGCGCAAAAATCGAAACCGTTGGATCTATTGCGGCGCTATATAGCGCCGAAATTGCGGTGATTCGTCGG
>UXGD01000542.1:0-54598 GCA_900474315.1 Torymus auratus | reverse complement strand
AACTAATAATACTACAAAGTAAGTCAAAAACTAGAAATTAGTGATATCACAGACAGAAGCTTAATTGACTAAAAATATATACGACATGAAAGTAACCTAATACAATAAAAGATTTCCTATTGGATTAGGGTTCAAAATGCACGTATTTTATTTATTGATTTTATATCACACATATGTTAGGTATAAATAAAGATTTTTTAACAGAGCAGATCTTATTTTGAAGTTTCACCTTGTCTAAAGTTGATACTCTTAGCTATAAAGCTATAAGTTTTCCAAAACACCCATTTTCCCTAGATTTCTCGAAAAATGACCATATATCTATTAGTAAGGTTTATTCAGAAAGCTCCGTGTCTTATGGAAATCCAGGACGCGCATCCCTGGTGCTCCCCTTATAAGTGCTCCCTGCTCTTTCAACCATGATATTCCTAAATTAGGGCTAAAAATTTTGTAATAATGATCATTTTGAAATATTTTAACACTGACAAATATATAATTGCTTCCTCGGAAGAGAAAGCTTTGTGAAAGTAAAAAAAAAGGTTTTTGAATATCAGGTTAAAAAGATCGATTATAAAATACTTTAAAATTTTTGGAATCTTTTCCACTTAATTGCAAAAGAGCATTAACTGAAATATAGTTAGCGAGTTTTTTATTTAGCTCTTATCACGGCTAATTTCCATTTTGAAATGTTCGAAATTTGTTTTATAGTATTTTAATGAATGTTAATCAATTGTCGAGTGTGCTTTAAAAAAAATGAAAAACCTTTTTTTCATTAAACACCACATGATCAAGCATGTAATAAAAATGCTCCTTTCACATTATAGCTTTATATTTAATATCACATCTAGGGCGTCCCGAATTTATGTTTTAGTAGAAGATGTACCCCATTTTGATGTCTATTTAATTTTTTTTTTTAAATATGCTTGCAGAAAAATATACAAAATTGTCTGCTTAAGATGACTGAATTACCCAGAGTCGCCTTACAAGACTAGTTATGTTATACGCTATGTTATCATATATTCACGAAATTCTTAGATATAATAAGTAATATGGAAAAATTAAAAAAGTAAAGAACTACAAACAGAAGTTTTGTAGAAATATTTTAATTATTATGATAGTAAAATTGATGAATATGAATTATTGCTTCGATACATATAGTAAAATGAAAATATTAACTATAAATAATATGTTACTATTTGACTGTTTTTCGATGAAGAAAATTTAAAATTTCATTTTTTTATACATAATAAGTATGTATATATGTTGTCGCGGACACGCAGATACCTATATGCTAATTCATTTCAATCAACTTGCGAGCTTGCACCCCACGGCGCCTCCATGCTAACGAATATTGGCACAGATTATGGGCTTGTTGGAGACGGTGATTGATAACGCATTAAACGAGCCCTAAGCCCGACTATTTACTTAATGCCTTATCCCGATGAGAAACAATTTTCTACTCATTCATTACAAAAAGTTGTATATAAAAGACAGAGCCCATTTCAAGGATTTTAAGTGAACTGATCACGAAAATAGAAAGTTAATCAATATGATAGTTTAATTAATCGCTTAGTAGCGTAAAAAATAAATAAATAAACAGTAGAATATGATTTCAGATTATTGTTGTTGCTGAAGTTTTCTTTAAGTTACAATAAGTTATATAAATGTTTCTTTTATCCATTTTATATTTAATTTTGTTGTGGCTTACATCATTATTACCGATAAAAATAATATCCAATTACTTTTTCGATAAATTGTGATATAAAATGATATTACCATTGCACTTTTCAAACTTTTGAAACGTTTGTAAATTTATTGTAACTAAAATGATAGAAAAAAAGTAAATTTTCATCGAAACAGTGAAAGTATTTTATAGAAAATTCTTCGTTTCAAAAGCTTATTGCAAGAATTTTTTCCGTAATGTTATTATAAGTAAATCCTTTGAAGGTATACTACTTATTAAGCTAAGAATTTGAAATAAAATCCATAAAAAGCGAGCCTTAAAGTCGCGTGACATGAAAAAAGTATTAAAGTTAATGCGTCCTTAGCCTATACCAGCTCGAATGCAATGGCTCGTGCGGCTGCGTGCAGTATCACCGGGAGGATAAAAAAATTGATCAAAGTACGAGCTCCGCGGACCGCGTGCGTAAAATTCCGCGTAACTGTCGATGTAACAGAGCCATAAAAATCGCGGCGTAAAAAAGTGCCGGCAAGCGGTGCGCGCGGCGACAGTGGCAGGGGTGTGCAGCGTAAAAAGGGGGGGGGGAGCTGCCGTATAAATTGCATTCCCCGAAAGCCACAGAAGAACTCAACGGTGAAAATGGATTAATCGGCTCTTCCCTGAAACGGCATCGTTTTCCGCGGTGCTTAGCGGCACGCTAACGCGCAGCCAGTGCAGAGGCAGGTGTGTATGTATGTGCGTGTTATATACACCTCTCGGTATTACGGTTAGCAGGTCGCCAACCCGCAACCGTCTTACCTGTCGATGCTTTACGAGGGTTCGAAAACTCGTCTCTTCTCTCTCGCTCCCTGCGTATAGTCCGACTTTTTCCTCTCTTCTCTCATTCGAAATTACAGAGAGTCAAAGGCACCTGTTGATTTGTGCCCGAGCCTCTTTCTCTCGCACTGCAGAGACGTATCGGTTACCCAATAGGGAAGAAGAGGGCCGAAGTTTCCGGTTACCTGCGCGAAAGACTTTTCCATCTCCTCCTCGAAGCTTTTGCCCGATCAGAAGGAGTAGAAGGACAAGAGGGACGGAAGGGAGAAGGAGCGCGAGAGGGAGAAGGACAGAGAGTCCGAATCCAGTTACAGAAAACCGGCTCGCCGCTTCTCCGTCTCTTTCTTCTTCTCGCTCGAGCGATGCTATCTCTGCGGAGGACGCTCGTCTCTCTTTTGGTGAGGTCCGACGTTACATATATCTTCAACGACTTTTGTTACACGAGCAATTGTGAGGGCCGTGTGTGTAGCGAGGCCGCAGGTAGCCTTCGCGCGAGCGCGCACAGGTGCGATAACTCCTTTTTCGAACGCAAGGCACGCCTCACGCCGGTGGCAGCGCTTCGTCGATTCTTCCCACTCTCTTATTCCCTCCTTTTCGCATCTTCCTCCGCTTCTCCGCGCGCGGCTTTCTGCGCCGCTTCATTTTTCGCCCCTGTTATTGAATTATTATGTATAATTAAAAGTCTCACAAGTGGCTAAGCCTACTGCCGCTGAAGTCTGGCTTTAAGACGTCGTTAAAGGAGTTGTCCCATGTGTAGGACGGAAGACGGAGGGAAGGGAGACGAGATTTACGTAGAAAAAATTGCGGTACGAGAACCAGGTTTCCCTACGCACAGGCGGGCCTTGAATACGCGTAGCTCTCGCGGGCGCATTACACCGGCCTCCTTGGAGTGCACACATGCGTCCTCCGTATGTATTCCACGAGCGTGTATCTTTACGAGAACTTGCTTACATACGGTATTTTACAAAAATTGCTAGTTAGATTGACATAATTATATTTAACACTTATAACAAGTTTCAACGAATAGTACTTCTTAAAACATTTGCTCGGTTCGCGAAGAAAAAATTCCAAAGGAACTTTATTTTTTCTAGGAAAAATTACTATACAACAGGCTCAATGCTTAGCGAGCTTTGTTGTTACAATTTGAATCAGTAATAATTAGGATATTAGTTATATCTATCAGTATTTAGTGCATAATTGAATAACATTATAATTCTATCAATCATATTTGATTAAAAAAGTGTTGTAAATAAACAGCATTCTTTTTTTTCGAGAAAAGGTTTCCCTTGGTTAAGTTTAGAAATTATCCAAGTAGTCAATAATTTTCATATTTCTATTCATTGTTCTTATAATAAAGTTTACCATGATTACCTTTTTTCTTATAAAATTTCAAAATATCAACAGCATATTTCAAATTTCGAAACTTTTGCTACTGAAAATAAAAAAATTTCTGAGTTTGGAACTTTTTACGGATAAAATAGTAAAATTGTAGAAGAGCATAAGAAGAAATCTTAAAACTGTAGTAAATTTTGTCAGAATAAAATCTTGTCCCAGCACTACTACAGAAAATTGTAAATTTTTGTGTAGAATAATAAAGTTTTTTACGAAATTTTTCTCCATATCATGAATGAAAATCATGAAATAAGTTTACATTCATAATAATACATATCTGTTAGGCATAGCATTTAAATCGATGTATTTTCAAATTCTCTTAAACAAGTAAAATATATTTGAAAAATATATAAATTTTCCTTTATTGCTTATGTCATGATGATTTGATAAATATGCATCACTATTTCTTGCAAGGGCGAATGAAAAATCAAAATATATTTGAAAGTTACGTATTTCCCAGTGCGGCGGGGAATAATGTGCAAGTCATTAGCTGGAGATGCAGCTGTTTTGAAACTGACCTGCACCACTCGAGGTCATACAAAGGTGCTGGCATCGTTCTCCACGCTTGATCTTTGACTTTGGTCGAGAGGCCGCAGACGCATCAGTGACCATTCTAAAAGGGAGAAAGAAAAAGGAGGCAAGTGCAGATAGGAGCATCACAGGAGAAAGGGACTGACCGATCGACCGAAAATACCTACGCTCGCGGAGGGAGGGAAAGAGAGATCTTTCGATCTCGACGGAAAACCGTTAGAACCGGTCTCTCTCCCCCTCTTGCCTTTTCGCTCTCGCCTCAAAAAGTTATCGCATCGACTTGGCTAGGTTGCACCAGCCGCTAGCTTGCGTTAAGATTCCTTTCTTCGGCCCAAAAAAGGATTCAAAGGCATCTCGTGACGACGCGGACGACAGAGTCTTTCTCTCGATTTCTCCCGCTGCAACGCAGCCATATCGCTCCCTCTCCCTCTTATCCCCTCAAAGCCAACTTTCGGCCTTTTTGATGTTTCGCTCTCTCTCTCTTTCTCTCTCTCTCTCTCTCCGGCGAAATAATAAAATAAAGTTGGAGAAGGGAATTATTATTTGGGATCGCGGGTAAAAAATGTCTTTGTCCGCGCGCGTAAGGTGCTCGTGTGCGCGCAGACACACACACATGCGGGAGAGGAGAGAAAGTACCGTTTACACAGCGATTTTTCATCTCCTCGCCTCCTCAGCGTCTCTAGACGCGTGCACATGCGCGCGAGCTTTTTTCTTTTTCTCATCCGCAGTGTAAAAAGTTGGGTAAAGTCTTTGTTCTGGCGCAACCGGAAAGACGCGTGCGTCACCGTACTTGTACACTAGACGCAATCGTGTTGCATACAAACGGCTCGGGCGTATAACAGTCGGCGAAGAACTGCTGTCGTAATGTATACGACTCGTACATAAATGCCGACGTGATACCAGACGATAAATTCGTCTACGGTGAGCAGGACTTTGCATGTTTTGTATCTTTAACGATTTTTCTCTAAGCAAATTTTATATTATTTCAATAAAGTTTTTGCTCACATTTTATATTGTGACCAAAACCACTGCACTGTAATAGCTAGGAAAAAGATCTTTCCAGGCATTTACAAATCGGCAGGTCCACGCGTCAGTTCGCTGCAACAATGTTGACTTGAATTTTTTGTGTCCTTGCACGTCACGATTTATGTAAGCATGCGCCCTTTGGATGGAAAAAATTTCAACGAGAATTAATATCTCAAGGAGCGCAAGGTGCGAGCGACAGCCGGAAAAAAGGCAGAAGTAGCATCGGTGGCGGTGGCAAATCGATTGTCGATGCCACTCATGAAACTTGCAGACAAGGATCGAGGAATCTGTACGTGTCCGGTGAGGGGCGCAGGCCGAGTGAGAGAAAGAGAGAGAGAGAGAGAGAGCAAGAGAGAGAGAGAGAAGGCAGGCTGGCACCGGCCGCAGAAGCCTTCGGCTTGCAGGCGCATCCAACTCTCGGACTGCTTTGAGCCGACCAACTTCCGCGACTTATGCGACTCGAGCCATAAAAACGCTGCGGAATACGAAACGCCGTCGCCCACTGCATGCGAAATGCGCGCTCGCGCGACGAGAAAATGCCTCCGGTAATCCTTGTGCGCGCGGAACAAGACAAGCGAGTCGTGAAGAGAGATAGAACGAGAGAGAAAGAGAAAAGAGAAAAAAGGAAGATTGCGAGTCTCCTCGGAGGGACTAACAATTCGTCAAAATCACGCCAAACATTCAGAGAAATTCTCGGTTCGCGTGCTGAATCGCAATTTGTCAACTGTAACGAGAGCGCTCATTGAAAAACCATAAATAACGGAGTCGACTTTTCCTTCGTGTGTTCGCTTGCTCGCTGTATACATTTGCTCCAAAATCATTGGGTTAGAAAATGCCTCGTGTATTATGGTTCTCATTTTACTGTCGCGTTTTATGGATTTATCCTAGTTGAAGATACCCTATACTATGTTTCGTCTTATTTTGACCTTTTCTGCTCTTTTCACGCCAACTTTTAGGGTCGCGTTTATTTTTATTATTATTTTTATTGTCTGATGATATATTCCGAGTTGTACATATAGTATCACAATTTTTTGTTTTTTCCATCACATCCAGATTTAATTTAAATATGTAATTTTATATAATATAGTCATTAGAGAATTTTGTTGAAAATAGCATAAAAAGTAAAAGTATTACATAAATTCCTTTTGTTAGTCAATCATTTCAACCTGGAAAAATGATAATGGAAAAGCCAGCTGTAGGCACATATGGTATTATAAGCCTATAAAGTATCTTGTACAAAGAAAACGGGCATGTCCAGTAGAAAAAAAAATATGTATCAGAGTTTACGTGACATTAAGCTCAGAAAGATATGCAGGACTCCCCTTTCGCCTCTCGAAACGCATATTGTCCAAGAAAAGTCATTTTCACGAAGTCAAAGGCAGAATAAGTGATCGCTTATTGTGTATCCCACGGCGAACAGGTGTCCAATAAAGAGGAAAACTTATGGATTTTACTGGGAAGAAAGGTGCGTGGCCGAGGGGTGTGGACTCCTATATGCCTTTGCTTTGAAATTTAAGAAGCTTAAAAAACACCGACTGCTGCCTCTGACTGGCTAAAACCCATAAACATATCTTTTGCGCTCTTCGTATCTTAGGTCTTTGGAAAAAAATGTAAAGATAGAGAGGGGATGGAAGAGATAGAGAAACCCGTGACTAAGGGTCTAGAAGGTTGTAGATATTCAAGATACGATTAGTATGGTGTTACTGACAAAGGGACATCAGATCTCGAATCATTATCTTTCTGACTCTAACTCTGTGCTTTTCTGATTCTTAGGAAACTGAATAGTCGTTCACTGATTCTAGCCAAGAGATTCGTAGTTTTTGTAAATAATAATCAGTCTTTTAATCTTCGCATTATACCTTTTTACTTTATGCTTATCCATCGACATCGAAGCACCTATAACTTATGTTTAACTTGTAAATATTCTGACAATAACAAAAACATTCTATATTTTGTATATTTTAAATTCAATGTAGGATTTCCCAAATTAACAAGGCAGACTTTGTTAATATTTTTTTCTAATATTGCAATAAAAATGATAGTAAAAGACGGAATTTGAAAAAAAAATTCCATTTTATCCAACATACGCAATATGAAAAAGAATAGTTTTGCAGACATAAATGTGCACCTGTGGTCCATAAAAAATCCATTCCAATCACTTTCTAAAACACTTGAAATCCATTTACGGTATTATAATAGCCAACGAGCTCGGAATTTCTCGGACGTAAAACACTCTATAAAAATGAGCACCATTGAATGATCATTATTAAACGCTGCGCATAAAGAGGTGGTCGCCTAGCCAAAAGTGTCCGCATAAAGGTTAGGTCGTTCGTACATGGTCAGCTCCGTAAAAGCTCGCATACCGCGGGGGCACGCGCGTAATCCTCGCTCGCATGGCGCGGCGCGCAAGATCGATGGGTCATTTTCAATAATTACCGGCGATGCGGGCCATGCAGGCGCGCTAGCTCTCTCCCTCGGCGTGACTCGCGCAACTTGCTGAATGAGGGGGGTTCGCGCGGCCATTAGCATAATCACATTACCGAGTGCATTCTAAAACGGCCTACACGCCGCCTGGCCCCCGGAGAATGGCATTCCGCGCGTAGAAAGGACGCGTGCGCGCTTATAAATACACGCGCTCTCGCACACGCAACGCAAAAGACAAATAGCGCGGCTTGCGCCGGCCAAGAAAAAGAATCGAGGAAAGGAGCCGAGCGCGTGCGGCCGCAGCTCTTTCCTTCTTTTCATCGCGCTGCACACACGCGCCTGCGTTCGCGGTGTCAGTTATACCCTGACAGCCGTCAGAACTGCAGTAACAATCCTCTCCCCCTCTCTCTCTTTCTCTCTCACTCGCTCACTCGCTTCTCGCTGCCGCGCGTTAATATGCCATTGCGACAGTCGCTGCGCGCGTAAAATGTTGCTTTTGCACATTAGCTTCGGCACGACGACGGAGACGGCGATTGTGTAGATATTCATCTCTTCTTTTTGTCATATTTTCGCTTGCTCCGCTATGGCTGTATGCTTATTAGGTAACAGCTCTCTCCCTCTCTCAAGCAGTGCAATTTAATGCACTTTTATTATTGTTTATAGTGTCACGAATGGGCGGACTGCGTGCTTTTGACGCTTGCGTGCGTACGTGTGGATATACGAAGGGTTAGTATAGTCGCTCGGCAAGCGTGCTATATGGAAAACTGGACGCGAGCGCAAATATTTTATTATCGCTACGGCCGTGGAATGCTCAGAATCTAATATCGAGCCGAACGTTGCGTCAACTATTGTACGCAAGGGCAGGAGAATCAAACGTTATGCAAGCTGGCAAACAAATTTCGCTCTCCATTCTACGAGAGACGAAGTGAGGCAGCGTTCTGCAAATATATATTTCGAGCGATAGTTTACTTGCGTTGCTCTGTAATATATGCAAGCTTTAAATTGTGTGGACTTTATATGTACGAAATTATATAAGTAATTTTCTGCGTTGTAATCAGAGTGCTGAAATTGTACAGAAATTTTAACATTTTCCCGTTATTTTGTCAAAGTTTTTATCAAAGAATAAGAATATTGAATCGAATTGACACTCGCTTTTATTTCACAATTAAAGTAAAAGGCGCATTGAGCATCGTGCGTTTTAAATTTTAATTCCTTATTAAACTGCAAATTTCGCAGCACTATGTAATGAAATTTCATTTAACACTTATTAGTAGATGCATTTTTAATCGTTAATAATATACTGTTTTAATAAGTTGAGTGCG
This sequence comes from Torymus auratus, assembly GCA_900474315.1. NCBI lineage: Eukaryota > Metazoa > Arthropoda > Insecta > Hymenoptera > Torymidae > Torymus > Torymus auratus. The sequence goes on along the minus strand of UXGD01000542.1, from coordinate 45,409 downwards.
CATTGAACTAATGTGTATTTTCATTATTGACTTTATGGCGTACGAATAGCCCAATATAATGTTAGCTCGAATTGCAATTAATTTAAGTTATAATAAAAGCATTACGACTGCGACGAAATGTATTCTTTTGTTGCGATAATAGTGAAAAATAAAATTTACTTAAAAGTTGTTAATTTTCAAGAAAATCGTTAAAAAGTTACTTTTGGTCTATTAGTGCCACACATCGAGCCAAAACACTTTTAATTTGTGTTTCCAGAAGTATTCGACGAATCTTCAGTTGTTTTCCTATCAGCTGATTCAACATAAACTATGTTATATTAGAAATATTACTGTTGAAATGAAAATAATGCTATTTCATTAACTCCAAAAAGACTTGAGAATGAGATTTATATTCCAACTGCAGAGATGCCAGGACCAAAGCAATGTCTTAGCTATCCATCGCAGAAGCATCACTGTTACACTAGCGTATATAGAGACAATCGACGCGTTGTACCAGCAGCGGTAGCATCGGTCTCAAAGAGAATAGCCGCCGCGGAAGTCATTCGTCGCGTTGTTCCGCGTTCGCAGCATCTGGCTCCCACATTCTCTCTTGCTCCTGCAGGCGTACGTGGCCATAAGAGATGCAGTCGATATATATGCCGCACACAGCCGTTCTCCACGTACTCATGTATGTACAACGACGTCGACTCGGTGGCGCGTGCTGTGCTCTCCCCTGCCATAATATCTACATGCCGGCCCGCGTAATCTGATCGCGGATCCTAACGTCCGGTGCAGCGCGCACTCGGAAAATTTATGCCAACGACGACTGGCCACTCGCTCACGGCTTTGCAATGGGAATTAGTTTGACTGATTTTTACCTCGCGTCATATCACCGTCCACTGCATTACGCGTATACGTGACACAAGTTCATGCGACTAAAGGCCACCTGCATGAAAATCGCCGCTTGAGAATGGGAGGCATAGAAGAATGAAAATGAAAGAGAGAGAGAGAAAGAGTCTCATAAGTTGGCGCGCCGCCGCGGCTCTGCATTATTTATAATCCTCATTAACGTTTAAATTTAAATGACTGATTAAGAGGGACGTATTTTAATATATGGCCAACGAGACAAATTCCTTTGTGCATTTTTTCAACGCGATCTTGATCAAGTACTGCCTAATAAATGCGTCCTTTTTCGGCTTTGAATTTCTTCACGGTGCTATAAAGTGTATAATAGATGTGAAATGTAATCCGACGACAGTTGGGTACAAATTATGCTTGCTTAACTAATAATTAATCACTTAATTAGCTTATTTATCATTTCTGTATATCTGCGGTTATAAGAATATTTAATTATCTTTCGTATATAAATTACGAATAATCGAAAATATTCTCTCCTGCCCCTATCATAATTTATCTTTCTCTCGAGTAATAAATGTTAATACTTATGAGACAAAATAGAAAATTTTGAAAATCGATAATTATGAAAGTTCGCTTATCTTAAAGAAAATTGATAAAAAGTGTAATATGAGCATGATAAAAGTCGCAGCACTTGCGTTTTCAAGAATTTAGTATCGGTACAGAAGAACAAGGCGCTTAAGAATGCGTAATTGTTTTGAAATGGGCTTTCTCGTTCTCTTCATCGTAGATTTTGTGTGGGACGCGTGAAAGGTGGTCGTGGTATATACGGTCATAAAGCGCGGGGACAGGTTTCGTTTCGACTCGGTGTTCCCTATAGACGCGCCGCAGCGTCGAGTGTAGAGCAGCGGTCGCTCCTTGCCGCTTCAGCGCTCGGTAAAGAATTTCACGTGGAAACGGTATTATCGCATGCGCATTTCTACCTATATATGCCGGGGGCCACGCTGCGCACAATCGCGATAAGATCGCGCGATGCCGGGAGGATATAGCCACAGCCGCGCCGGAAACCGTAGTCAATGTTTCTATTATTCCTCCTTCCTCTGTGGGCGAGACTCTCGAATTTCATCACTTGCAATTCAGCTTGCGACGATGTGTGTGCATGGCAGACACATTCACTATAGGATGATAAGCTAGAACTATATATGTTCAGTCTCTTTTTCGATTTCACGTACTAAATTACATTTTACGCGTGCTCACGTGCGTGTATTGTACAAAGTGACAGAATTTTATAAAATTTTGATGGGCATTTGGGATTTATTCGGATACGCTTGAAAGTACCGTTTCGAATGATGCTTGTCAGTTGCAAACTTCTCTTTCAATTTCGAGTGTCATGAAATGAACGAGCGGAACAAAATCCTATTATTTTTATACACATGAGGGGTAAATAAAATGCGTATTCCAATTTCAACTCTTTTCCACATGATTTATATTTTCGAATTTCGATGACTATAAAGGAAACTTGATATAGCAACAATTTCAAAAATAATAACAGCACATATCAGAGTGAAGTTTCTATCAGAAAGCTTAAATTCTTTGAAAAAGCGCATCCCGGCATTGTGAATATTGCCAGTGTACATCATGTTCCCGCGACGTATAATACTTACGGCGCAGTGAAAATACGGGCATATTGTTAAAAATTTCGATGCAAGGAGGAGGAGCAGTGACGTATACGGCCAGCGCACCGCGCGGTATATATGGAAGGATCGCGATTCCTCGACAATGGAAGATTATTAGCATTGGCTCAGCCGAGTGCACTTGGTTGATATTGGCCACTCCAAAGCCGGCATATTGTAATCACGCCGATATATTGTGCTCTCACACACACACACACGTGCTTCTTTCCCCTCTCGACGTCCTTTCCTCTGCACACAAAAATATATTCCTCCTCTCTCGCGATCGGTATAAGCTCGCAAGCTCTCTTTCTTTTCTCACATCCTGCCACTCATCTCTTTTTCTTGCTTGCGGCGTCCGTGTAATACGCTCTTTTTCCACTTTTCCTACCTTTCGCCCCTCTCACGTTCTCCCTCCCTCTCCCCGTCTTTCTTTTCATTCCACGCGCCCGCCCGATAACTCGATAATATTACACGCGAAAACCGCTTCCGATGTGCTTGCCCAGTCAGCGAACCACTTGTGCGAGCAAATAACCAGTTATCGGAAAACCGATTTTATTTTTGCGAGAATATATAAGGCCGCGCCCGCAGGTTTGGACGGGCTTTGCATTTTTCAGCTTTTTTCGCCGAGCTTCGCGCATATACGCGCATGCCATGACTTCCACCCTCACTCCCCCCCTCCCATCCTCTCCAACTCCCAAACTCGTTCCCTCCCCTATTCTGTTTCACTTTCGCGAATGCCCCTCGCCAAAAAATTTCGCAATGTCGATGATGCATGCGAGCTCCCGGCAAATTTTACCGAATATTGTGAAAAAATATGTGTGTGGGTGTCATCGGAAATGACTTTCGCGGAAAAATACTATACGCTGGACACAATGGCTTGACTTCAATCAGCGTGAGCCCGGTATTTTGTTATACATGTGAAAGCAGATAATTATGGATATCGGAATAAAATAAATTCTGTCATATAATATACGGTATCATAAAAATATTACGTTCTCATGTCTTTTTCGTACAACGTAGTCATGCTATAATTTTATGAAATTTTAAAAGATTTTAAAAACTCAATAATGACTGAATTATTTCTGTCAAAATTAAACTAAATTGTAAAAATAATAAGTGTCATGTACATGACGTACCATTTGACAACACTTTTTAATTTTAGATATATACTTATCTTTTACCAAACGCTCATTGGAATATTAGTTACAATTAAAACAGATATATTTTATTATAAACTATTTATTTGTTTCATTCTAGGTTCTGAAGGAAGTCAGTGCTGCTAGAAATGAACAACTCACTGAACTAGAAGGACTTTTTTCCATTCTACAACAAGAACGGCGACTGGACGGTTTCGATGCTCCAAAGGAAGTTTATCCTCGGTAAGTAAAATAATGTATAATACCTAACTCTTTTATACAACCAGTGTTTTGCTATATAATACTTAAAAAGTATTGTTCGAAAAAATCTGATGGTTAAAAATAATTTATTAATTTACAGTGTTAGTCATGCAGGATTTTAAATTATTTTCAAGTTACTCCCGTTGATCACAATTCATTTGCAATATAGAAGTTGTAAAATTAATAACGTCACTCGTTAGGTAGATTGTCGGATCATTAATAGGAAAATATTTGATTCTAGCTCATCCTCTACGAAATTGACATGAGAATATTATTGTTTATTTACCGTGTACTAGAACGTCAAAAGTCCAGTGATTTAAATTATAGGTATGTCCCATCGAAAATTAGTCCTCTATGTTGCTTTAGAAAAATCCATGTTAAGTAATATAAAAAAAACCTTATAGCGAGATAAGAACAGATCGTTTACCTATCGCTATAATTGCAGCGCAGAGGCGATTGTTTTGTTCAAGCGAAGTGAAAAAGTCGTGCAGAAGAGACAGAGAGAAAGAACGGAAGGGGGTTAGGGAAGGAGACGATGGGTCGGGCGTCGCTAATTATCGGTAATTATGCGCGCCGTGGGCGGGTAATTAGGATTTATGTGTATCACGATAATCCAGAAGTAGAAGCTAGAGGGGGAGGGAGGGGTGAGACAGAGACAGAGCTAAGCGAGCTAATGCTCCGCACGTTCCGTTTAATTGTTATTTACGCGGGCGAATCATGCAATCGGGCTAATAGATGGAGGCAAGGGATCTAGCTCTCTAGACGCACGATTACACTCGAGGGCAAAGAGTAGCGCAATTTTAAAGAAAAGCACACCTTTCTCGCCCCGACTTGCGCAGCTAATGAAAAGAAATTCGCGGAAACATCGCTCGTGATTTATGATTTGCCAATGGGTTTAAAAATACGCCGGCGTGCGCGTAACCGGTCAGCGACACGAAGCCACGCGCGAATTCGCGGCAGCTGTGTAATGGCACACCGATAAAGGAAAACTCGTCGAAATCCACATAAACATGTGCATAACACACGGTGTGTAGCGCTTTAAAGCCAGCGTGCGCGTCTACTCTTTTATTATGGGCACGTAATAAAGTTCGCGTGTGCGTGAACGCGCTACCTGTTCTCGCACATACGTGCTAATGCTCAAAGCTAAGCCACAATCGTTCGCTGATGTTTTAGGCAGGGGAGCGAGAGGGATAGCCGGTATTTATGCACGCGTATGGGGCTTGCGTGAAAGCGCAAACGCAAGCGCACGCGCATAGATAAAGGAACGATCTCCGGGGCAATAAAATTCCCGACAGGCCGTGAATTTGTAAGGCGACGCTCATAAAGGGATTTATGCGCGCGTTCTCGAGCATATAACGACACAGTGCCGCCGCCGCCGCCGCCGCCGCGTAGGTGCGTGAACATTCCCATGATGTCGTGTGCAAGCGCGCTTTATAAATCGCTATTTTTTGCGGCGTCGACGCGTGTCTCTTTCACCGTTGATGTGGAAGCCAATTTTCTGTATATACGCGTGTATACCGATTGTGACGTAATGCCTGTTTCCACGCCGATGGCTCTAATCATAAAATAGCGTATCCAGAAAATCTTTATGGTGATGTGTGCAGAGATTAAAGTCGAAATGTTTTGAATCCGGCTGCAACTATTGTTTTGGGGATGATTCACCATTCGAGATTGATTTTTTCTTCTATTTTATTGTCGTATTTTACTTATACATCAGGAATTTATATAGTTATTTACGAGAAATATCGTTACCTGGATGAGCGACAGGGGCGTGATATTTGTAGATGCACCGTCACTTTTATCAAAATGATTGTCTGTGTTTCTGAAATGAAATAAAAACATTATTATTAGCTAAATCTATTATCTACTCTTGGTAAAAAATAATAATTTAATAATGAGTTTCGAAATTTTGTAATAGAATTGATGTATTATCGTAGCAATATAATTTGCATGAATAGAAACTACTTTCCTTATTTAAAAAGGCTGAAAGTATTTACTATGAACTTCAATGTACAATCAAACTATCAATCTTGAGACTTAATAAATGTAATTGGATCAATGCAGACAGTGATTGACGAACAAAAACAGTATTATGCAGAAAACCTACACGTAATGCAATGATAGTGTGTGAGCTTTTACTTATAAAATAAATTAAGTGTGAAAGTCTTTTCTTTATTTACTAAAAGATATTTTGATTAATAAAATAATCTTTAGTATTGTTAATTAAAATATATGTCAACATTAGTTTTATTTATGTTGCTATTATATCAATACCAGACGAAGAAAAAGACATAAGTAGAAGCAGTACGCGCGCAAACAAAGCCATTATACTGGCATCTTGCAATAGAACGACTGGGGCTTTTTCTCCACACGAGAGGCGAGTTTCGACATTATAGTTATCCACACGATCCATAGATCATATCGATACCCATCACTATTTATATTCATGTGGCAATTATTGCAGTATTATCATAAACGCGGAGTGCGAAAGCGAAGGAGAATATTGGAGTGACGCAACCGTGTAGCAGCAGCCGCTCGACTGGATCGTGACTTTTGGCGCGCGCGCGCGTGCAGTTGCAACGTATAGCAAGTCGCGTGTGTGCGCCTGTCTCCTCTACGCCCACGTGCGCATATTAATAAATTCCTTATATCGTTTATGCATAAATGTTCATTATCATACCTCGTGCAAAGTGTTTTTTTTACATTTTTTAAGAATCATTTCGTGCACCGCGGTCGGTTATGCATTTTCTGGTGCTTCATTATGATGATATGATTGCACATACGAATGAAGACAAATTAATGCAACAGGCGGAATGGCAGAGTTCATCGTCTATGGATTTCCAATTGTTTTCATTGCGTTTGCCGTGGGGAATGAAATATTCCACCTTTATAATGTAAAATAAACTTTGTTTTGTATAAGATTTCTCATCGAACATTGAAATATTGAAATTTGATATGAAAATGAAAATAATTGTCAAAAATATAATCATGATTGGATAATGAATTTTTCAAATATTTATTAATTGATTATCATATATCGTAAAGTTTATGTAAATTTTTGAAGTAATTGAGAGTAGGTTGGTCAAGGTCAAGTTTAAAAACTTTCTCGTTCGCATGGTTGCGCGGCAATCAAAACAAAGCGAACCTGCTCATTATAGTTCGTACGCACACCACAAGTAAGTAGTCGAATCGTCGAAAAGGTCGACAGTCGTTTTCCCCCGAATAGTCTCCTCTCGGAAGCTCTCCTCAACTTGGGTAACGACTATACTATAGGTATCTGTATCGAGAGATTGGCATCGAACATATGTGCGTGCGCTTTGGAGGTATAGGGTACACGGCAATCACGAGGGCCGTTGAGATAGATAGCGTATATACGCGAGCGAGCGAGAGCACGTGGAAATTGGCAATTACCGCAAACCCGTAACTAAGGTGGCACCCCCGTGCCACCGCTGCCTAAGTCGTGTGTACGACGGGAAGCTAACCTCCGGGATTATATAATTATAGCCGGTAAATTAGAAATTATGTATTATCGAGAAGAGGCGGCATGGCGTGCCTCCGGTTGTGCGACTCTTACTCCTCTGCAGCTGCTTGCTTGCTTACACTATATATACGCCTCTTCTTCCCTTTCTCCTTCATTCTTACTCGACTGCTGTACTAGTTGCACCAAAGGCAACGGCTTATAATGCATCGTCAGCTGGCGAACTGCATCCCCGAAGCTATGCACTAGGCAAGACCCATTGTCGCTTGTTCTTTTTTTTTCACGAGCCGCGTGTAGGGGGAGGATATCCGATACAAAGTGGATGCGAACAGTTGCACGTCTTGAGAGGATATCTTGCCGCCTTCCCTTTTCTACCAGCTTTTTTTATCGTATACTTGGGCTTCGATACCTGATGCACCCGATTCTTATACAGTCGGTGCGTCTACATTTTTTATTAATGATGGTTATTAAATAATAATATATTCAATTATTATAGAACTGACCACCATTCAATTGATAATCTTTGTTGGCCCTCGACAGCACATTCGTGTCGAGCTTTTCGAAGATTCAAATTATCTTGCGCATCTCTCGCTATAGCTGGTAGTTTCAAAGCTCAATTGACAGATTTTCATTGCTGCATCAGCTACAGAGAGTGTATAAACATTTCACTTGTATATATTTTGCAAAGAAGATGCCGAATCCTCTCTTATAAAAAACAATGACCGAACGTTCTGAAGTATTCAAAGGTTGAATTTCATTGGTCAGCAGGAAATAGCCCAAATTTTCGATGTTTGAATTTTGTTTAAATTAAAGTTTCTTACATAGAATTATAGTCTAGTTTTTTGAAGAAAAAAAAATTAAAGTCATACAAAGGAACATGTTTACAAACTCAAAAATAAAATATGACGCGCGAAACGCATTTGCATTCAGCTGTAGTAAAATGAAAAAGGTAAACATCTTTCAATTTTGATAATATTAGTTTCCACAAAGACTTACGACAAGTTGATTAATTTCCATTTTAATATGAACTTTTTACAAATTATAGAAATAATATTGTGAAACATAATATAAAATCAACTTTTATTTGTGATAAATATCTTACAATCCTAAAGTAAACGTGGTTTTACGGAAATTATTTTGTAACACGAAATATTCAGATTACAGAGTTATCTATAAAAGAAAATTTAAATGATACAGTAATAATCAATAGCACGAATAATTATAATTGATTGCCTATATAAAAAGTTTTGACTGAACTGTATCGAAACATGATCGATACATATTGCCACGAATACAAGGTAGACCGTTGTCGATTCGGGGGCGATGCTAATTTCACATTGAACAATAAGCAGCGAGCGAGTGCGCAAAAGTGTTGGCCGGCTTTATTTCGATAACTTTCTGAGAAGGAGGGCAGAGAGGACCGGGAGGGTTAAGACGTCGTCTTGACTTACTTGTTTTGATCAGGCGATCGCGATAGGCAGTTGGGGGAGCGCGCAGCCGAGCGGCTAGTCGCTCTCTCAATGATAGCCAAATGAACCAATTACCCGCGGCGTCGTGCATTATCGAGCTCCTCTCTCCCTCTCTCGGCGGCGTATGCCGCTAGCGAAATTCGCAGAACGCAAAGGGTCTACCGGCGGCACTGGCTTTTGGCTCGCCGTGCACACACACATGCCCGAGGAGGAGGAGGACGCGAGGACGACTTTGGCCTTATAGGAATTCCACGCGGCGCTGTGGCGGCGGCGGCCGCGAAAGCCTGGCCATGGCGGCACACACACATGTAGTATACGTATGTATAAGCGCTGCAGGTGGATGGCTCCTTGTCGGCTCTCTCTCTCTCTCTCTCTCCTCCGCGTCTCTCTCGCTCGCACTCGCGCCCGGCTTTCCACGTGGGAACGGAGCATTCCAGTTGCGTTCTCGGGCAACACGCCCAATGAAACTGGTTTGCGCTTCTATACGCTCGCGTAGCTCGACTGCATTCGGGAACGGCGCGCCGCGCGATCCTCTCTTCCGTTTCTTTTCTACGCGGGCGAAGGAGTTTGCCAGCGCGCACGACGTAGTTTTACGACTTTGTAATGAGAAGCCCCGTTGCATTAGTATGCAGAGCGCTCCTCCTTAACGGCGCACATTATGTCAGTGCTTCGCCGCCGCCGCCGCACCGCCGACTGATGGACGTCAAAACTTTTATAGCCGACCGCGGCTACTTCTCCTCGACTTTTACCGATCCTCCTCTCGCGCCGTCTGTCTTTCTTCTGTCTGCAAGCTGTAAAAGAATCCGCGCCGAGAAAATTGAGACCACACATTGGCCTTACTTCTGATATAGCTTCATTGTTTGTGCACGCCCGCAGCTCTCTTTGGCCATTTAAATCATCGGGCATTGCTCGCTCTTAAAGTCTTAAGGTAATGTCTGAATCGAGATAGGTTTTTATTTTATTGAGTGAAAGTCACTTGGCAAATGAGCGATAAGAAAAGCAATCAATGCTACTAACATGTATCGACAGATATAAAAAGTTTTATCATTAGATACACTGAATTTACTTATTTATTTCGTTCATCGAAAACTATTTGTCCGTCAAGGTAACAAGCATAACAATGATTTTATTTTAAAAATAAAAAGAAATAAAGAACGAATAATAAAGAGGATAACAATGCTATGTTTATAACTGCGTCGTAACTCGAAATAATAGGGGGATGCGCCATAAAATTTATACTACCAGTAATTTGAAGGTACTAAATAAGTAAATTTAAGGGTAATAAATTTTATCTGAAACAATGAAATAATTGAATTCTAAAGATTGAAAGTTAACATAATTGGGCTTGAGAAAAATTTAACCATTTTCTATTTTTCTTTATGACCCAACATACATGAAAATATTATCATTTGATTAGAAATCGTCGTTATGTCTATAGAATTTTTGCATGGCAATTGAACTGAAATTTCATCAATGAAATTCGTGTATCAGTATACATGATGTGCATTTATTAATAATATGTACAAATGTAAAAACAAAAGAACAAACAAAATATAAAGCCAACCTTTTTTTCATGAAAAATTCGTTAAACGTCAAGCATTGATTAAAATATTCATTAAACGCTGGCTTTGTAAATAATTTTGACACGAAAATCGATAAATTCTCTCGTCCTCGTGTCGAACGATAAAAATTCCTGCTCGCCTCTCCATGCCCGCTTGCGCGCGCTCGCAAAGCTGAATAATTTCGCGAGTGTACAAGCGTGCGCGTTCGAATCGTTTCGTACACGTCGTGCGTGCGAGACGTATATCTCGTGTCGCAGGCGCCACGCGACAAATACACGCGGATACATGTATACGCGCAAAACAATTTCTCTCCTCGCGCTTAATAATTATTAATGAATTCAAACGGGTTTGAAGCGCTCGAGTGCGATATTAACGAGAGGGCTTGCAATTTTGCCCGCACGGTGCACCCAGAGCAATTAAATTGCAAGGGTGAGAAATTTGTCCTACCGTGGACGTTGATAAAGTCATCATGGCATCGCACGCTGGTACCACAAGGAACCTGCGTGCATACACATATACAATCATCGAAAGATGCACGCTGCGTCCTCCTAAATGCAAGTACCTCGCGCTAATCGTCCAGCGATCGGTCTAATCGGGATTCGCTCAAGGGTTGGCAACCGCGTTCGCGCAAAGCCGAGACAGCTGGCCGCGATGGTTCGCGCGTAATCGAAGGCACTTCGCGGCTCACGCGATAGTAGCTCAGGAAAAGACAAACAGCTCACGCTGCCGCGTGCGTGATGCATGCACGAGAGAGCATGAAATCCGCATCTGCCGGAGCTCGCTCGCCTTGCCTCGGGCAATTATTTAAATGCAATTTCGAGCGCTGCTGACCGGGAGCGGCAGGCGCAGGCCCGCGTTACACGCTGCCCTCTCTTTTTTCGAGCGGCTCTCCGAGCAGCCTACCTATATATACACACATCCACGCAATCGTCCATTCGCGGCACGCATACGAATTTTCGAAGTCTGCAACTATACGCGCCGCTGCAGAGAGCGAATCGATGCAAATATTTTCCGCGTCATTTTTGCGAGCGCGCAGTGCCCACAAAACGGCCGTGCGTTCGATATGTGCATGCCCCAGCTTTTGTGTGAGTGCGTAGGGGGAGAGCGAATGCGAATAAAGGGCTGGCTGGAATTTGAAGTAGCCGAGGTTATAGGGAGGGATTGATCGCTCAAAATAGCCAGATATACACACGCCAATAACGCACGCGTGATAAAATTTTCCTATTTTACGGCCGCGCTGATTGCCGGCATCGACGCGTGATTCTCCGCGCGTGAAATGTCAAAAATTCATTGTTTTCGAGCCCTCCAACTTGCGCTGTATCACGATGCGTGGCCAGATAAGTTTATCAAATGTAGATATTCGTGCGAGTATTTATTGTAGCTGCGGAAATTAATATTTATCGCGCGTGTTCTTCGAGTCTCACCGGCAGACTTGTATAAATAGGTTAAGTCGTTACCGGAGGCTATATATACTTCAAGCTCGTGACTTTGAAATCATTTCAAGCAACATATTTCCAGCCAGATATGATAATCAATTAGCGGAAACGGTGCAAACTGTCGTAATTTGCAGAGCACAGGTAGCCATAATTTTATTTATGAAACTAAAAAAAGTATAATGCTATTTGTAATGCTTACGTAGTAATTGCATCAAGATTGCTGAACAAGTCACTAATTTATAGGGAGATTTAATGAAATAAAAACAAATGATTTAATTTATCTCGAGTATCTTGTATTTATTTAAACTCGGAACGAGAATTTAAATTAAGTAACATAATATATATTTATATCTTTATATGAAAGTGAAGTAATAAAAAACACTGTGAGAAAAAGGGTATGCAGGAATTAATCTCTCACTAATTTGGACTAAAAGAATATTATGTAGAAACAGAATGCTGAGAAATAATTAAAATTTTTTTAAATAAAAGAAAAAGATGTGATGTGCATAAACATCTTTAAATGTATTCTTAGATGTGTGCTCTGATAAAAATAATTTCTCAGTTTTGGTCCACGGCGCTCAGGACGGGCGTAACGCAATTTGCGATTCTGCATCGACATCCCTCTCTCACAAGCACGCAAGCGCGGAATAGGAAAAATAGTAGCTCCCGCGCGATCGAAGTATCGGCAAAGCGACTCGAGTCCCCGCTCCACGCAGATGGGCCAGAGCGATATCTCGTTCGGCTCCTCTATTCTGCATCCCGGCGGAAAAACGGAGGAGGAGGAGGAGGAGGACGAGCCTTCGCCGAAAGTGCTCCGGCGAGATTACACGGGAGCAGAGGCGGGCTTGCCAGTTTGTCGCTCGGAGTTATGCGAGCGCACTAACGTAAATACCCCGGCGGAGTCGAACGCGCGCGCTCCAATCCGGCTGAGTCGACTGCTGCGAAACGGGGACGGGACTGCAGAGGGAAAAAGAGGGAGAGGAAAATCCTCGGCGCGATAGAGAGTGAGAGGTAGCCAAGTTAGAGAGCTAGCCTCGTAAACAACTGTCGAACACAATCTCCTAATGCACGTAGCTTTTCTTTGGCCGCGATAGGTTACCGCCTAATGGCAAGTTATTCCCCAGCCGGTGTCAGAGAATTCTCTAGGATGCCTTTCCTCTTTCTCTCTCCCTTTCTTCCCATCGATATATAGCCCGCATCGATGTACTACACACGCGACGAAAGAAAGCATCGTCTGCGACTGCCTCTCTCCCCTTTCCACTATCTCTCGGTTTTTTTTCTCTCTGGCGACAGGACTGCTCCTCGGACCCACCCCGCGACCGTAAATCGCGCGACGTCGAGACGTTTTCTTATATATGAAGTAGACTGCTATATGTATATATCCATCCGCTCGCAGAGGAGCGGAACGGGAAGATGCGCGCGTGCCTCTCGCGTCGCTGATCACTTGCCGAATGCTCCTCGGGAGGAGAAGAAATCTTGACGATCGGCCTGGGGGGACTAATTTGATGGATTCCGATTAGCAATCGGCTTCTCTGCTCCTTTTGCCTGCCCGATGCCCGATGCATCTCTCTGCAGTCGTCGGAGATTGACGTTTCGAGAGGGCACGAACTTGGCGGGAACGCGCACAAAAACCCCATGACATTTAGTCGAACGAAGCTGCGCATGAGTAGGTATAGGGGGGTGGATGTTAAATCGCTCTGCTTCTGAGACTTAGCTTTTTGCTCATTCCATTTCGATAACAGATACATTCGAGATCCACTTTGGCATTTCATTTCCGCTGCTACTATCTCATTACCCTGATACATTTACGATTTCTCAAAGTATAGAAGAAATCGAATCGTTAGAGATTATTATTTTTTTTTAATGTTCTATAATAAAGTTAATAGTTCTCATACTCTAACTAGGTGTTGGTATACATTGCAAATGGAGTTTTATAATGTAGCTTATATTAGCAACGAAGTGTTATGGCGATGGCCGGCCCGATAAGGGAAAATGAAAGCGAATTCACCGCGCGATTTAACCGTTGCCTATACGGCCTAAGGGCATCCATCCGACGTTTATATTAGTAAAGACGAGAAACTCCGCTCGTGCACGGACTCGCTTCGCTGCGGAAGTTAAACGCGAAACTTTGTGCTTCTCTAACCGACTTGCGTGACGTTCTTTGGTGAACTGCTTGAACTAGGCTAACAAAAAGAAGGAGTTTCCTCTCTGAAAACTCAACTTTTCTCTTGTCCTTGTCTCCATTTTTCCCTAGTATTTTTCTTCTTTCTTTTTCAATTCCGTATAGTATATAAGTTCTCTAGCATATTACCTCAAAGTATAAACAACAAAAATATTTACTATAATAACAGTAGGAAATCAACATATCTCAGAGTAAAGCGATCGAAGAGTTTAGAAAACTAAAAAAGAAGTAGAAAACAGTATTATTTATTGGAAAAAAATTGATCCACCTCTCACTCAAGTGCTTTTTGATAGATTAAAAATATCATGACATTAAATTGCATTGAATGTTTTATTGTATATAAAGAAAACATTTTATTTTATCATAATAGTATGAATATAATAAATGACAAGACTACTTTTACCAATAATTAGAAGAAGAAGATGAAGAAGAAAAGTACTAAAGCATATAATAAGAAAGCTGTATAAATTTCACTTTACATTAACAACTTTGGTTTTTAAAATAAGAAGATTTTGCAATTGTATATCTTTTAATCTCTCTATGTTGTAAAAAGAATTTTTTTGCTATAGTATCAAATTTAGAATTCATTACTACAGACTAGTTTATATGACTTAAGAATTTTGTGAAAATTTTTAGAGGCGACTCCCATCAATATGACATTATTGTAGCTATCGTGTTAATTAAATCATGGAAGCATTTTTATCAAAAATCATAATGCAAAAATAATATATTTCATCTAAAAGTTCTACAATTATACTTAAAATACATATTTTTCTGAAGTGTAAATAATGCCATAATTTATTTCGGATTGGTACATCATGATGAAAAACAAGAATGTTCGTTTATATAGCCATAAAGTTAACTTGAAAATAGCTAGCTTCTGGTTAACATTATTTGTACCAGTGAACATTAAATATTATAAGATTAAACAGGATTGCGGGCTACGTTCAGTACCTTGGCACATAATGGGACAAGCACCCCTCGATGGATACCCCTATGCAATGACATCACGTCTTACACAACCGGCAAATGAAGTGCGCTTTTAGGGGCAATCGCAGTCGCTCGAAAGTTGATCTGGCTGCTCTCTTTCAGGCGCTCCCGTAAACGATCGTGTTCTATTTTACCTCTCTCATCAAATCTCGCTTAGGCGAACCCTTCGATAAAAACGATAAGATCGTATTCCGGCAAATTCGAGGCTTTCGCCTTTGTCACGCCAAGAAATTGCCTCGAGAATAATGGCTTTTTCGTATGGGTTCAAGATATACTACACATATAAAACCCGCCTCAAGCTTCCTCAGATTGTAAATGTCTTTCAAAAAGTACTTTACCTATAAAATAATATTCACGTTAACGTTTTTACCTTTTGTTTATTAAGTTTTTACGATATTTATTTGAAATTTCAACAAATAATTTTATCTTTTTATATAGCAATCTTCATGTTAGATATTGAAACAATGCTTTAATAATTAATTCAATTCCAAGCTAGTTGGCCAGCATAAAAGAAAATTATCGGTTGGTTTGTTTTCTCCATATTTCAGGATTTTAAATTGTTATAATGGCTTACAAACACTTATAATAGCACAGGCGATAAACCTGGCGATTATTTAATTCCCGTCATAGCCGGTACTTAATCAGCACTCGCAATTGGTTTGATCACGCGATATTTAATGGAGTTGCGCAGTTTAGACCAAACATCGCTAAAGAGTAATAAAGCTTATGACAACAATCGTATGACTTTTGAAAACTTACCAAAATAATGATAATATGTTGTATTAAACTTACGGATTATCAAAATTCTCAAGCTGATGGGTATGAATTATTAAAAATTTTATTCAAATATGAATTTCGACATACATGTTCCGCATTTCTAATGAAGTGCAAATGAGTGTTCACGAGTTTTTGCCTCATAAAGTCGCGAGTTTAAAAAAAAAGTTTGAAAAAAAAAACGAAAAAACCACATGGTCTGGTATGGTTATCGGTTTTCGGAGGCAGCTGCCCTTTTCACGCTGACTAAGCGCTTATCTCGGAAATCAGCGAAAAAGCCGCGTACACGGAAAGAAACGAGGCGAGGCGCACGCCCGGGGAATTACTCCCCTATAGGTAGGCATTCAGCCGGCGTGCTTACACGGTCGCGCGTGTACGTGGAGAAACCGCGCTTCTGAATGGGGCGCATTTGTGTATCAGCGCGCGCAGTGTTTTATGCTCGCGGTTCCTTTCTTCCGGCTCTCGGTAAAAAAAGGAGAGCGGAGAAGCGCCTGAATACTCGCGGGCGCGCTTTGCGCCTCCACCTTTCATCGGGCGACAATGGCCGAGCAAACGCTTCCGGGGCACGTCGCCGTCGTGTGTCCGGGCGGCGCACGTCTATCACGCACGCGGGCAGATGTTGCCTATAATGTATGCGCGTGTCAACGCGGCAAACCCTCGTGGGCTCCTCTGCATGCGCGCGTGCCTCAATGTAGGTACGCGTGCGTGTGTGCGATATGCCTGCGTGCACCTCCTGATGGATCGCGTGCAAGGACGGGGGTGGGATCGGCGTCCGCGTAATCCAAAGAACGCTGCCGAGAGCCAGCTCTTGCTGTGTAGTAGACCAACGGTCGGCCGCGGGCCTTTCAATCGCACCTTTTATTCTCTCGGTTTTATCGTTTTTTTCTTTTTTTCATTATTTTCCGTCTTTTCTGCTGCTTTACCGAGCCACCCGACAAATGGCTTCATTCAAAGAGAAGGAGGGCTCGCAGTCTCGTGACTTTTTTCTGCGGCTACTCAATTAATGCTTTCAAAAGTAAGGGGTAGGTGGGTGTAATGTAAACGTTCAAATGCAATCTGGTGCTAACTTCTGGCAGTATGGCAATACGTGCATAATTGCAGTTATTAAAAAACAATTCTTCTCCATTATATCCAGCCTGATACATTGTAACAATCTTTTTTAATGAATAATATTTATGTGAGTATTTTTAAAAATGTCATTTTTCACACTCATATTTTGAAAAATCGAAAAATTTTAAATTGAAAAGATTTGAAAATTTTTGCTCAGTTTCATCATGGAATAAATATGAGATTGCATGCCAGTTATATATCTCTACCTATGAATAGAAATAGCTCATTGCATACGGAAAGAGAGGGAATAGTGTAAGCAGGTTTTGCGAGTATATAAGCTATTGAACAAGTAAACCATTAGTTTTTCTATAAGGTGTAAATCATATTTTATCATTTGATATTTATTCTCGTATTTATCTCGTTAACGCCTTTTTTAACTCAGTCGTTACGCCCGATCGTGTGAAGGCTTAAGCACAGATTACAGCAAATCTCATAAATTTTCTATGCAAATGATGTTTACACTCGAACCAAATGACTTCTCCACTCCCATTCAGCCTCGCTAACTCGATATTTCCCGTGCTCCATTCGCCTAAGGACCTGCATTTAGCCGTCAATCTCTAGCGACTTGTCAACCGACTAGACGAGTCGAAATTATTTCTTATAGGCGCGCGCGCGCGTGCTCGCTCGCTGCAGCGTGAAAAATCCAGTTAAGGAATTCCACCGCGAAGCTGCGCATTTTCAATTAACGAAATCATTAAAGTTGCCGGGCGAGCTCCATCCATTGTGCCGAATAGTCTCGGCTCCACACGCAGTCCCGGCATTCTCTCTTCTCGCCTCGCGTCGGAAGAATGGGGAGAGTCAGGTGTAGAGAATCGGGCTCGCCAGTTCGTTAATGCCTCCTCGTCCCTTTTTGCATATGCTGAGTATAGAAAGGAGTGAGAGAGAGAGGAAGAAGCCGGGCGAGCGTATGCAAATGCGCGCCTAACAATAATTCGTGAAGCCGGACCGCCCGCTGTCGACGCGCGAGTTTCAAAGGCGCCGCGGAGACGTGTCAATCGATCGATAATTCGATTGCCGAATAATAAACGGAGGTCCCCTATGCAAATTTTCATTCTCCTCGGCGCGGGACGCGAGAGCCCGCGGGAGCATTATATGAGAGCGAAAAAAGGAGTGAGACATTCAGCGACTCGACCCTCTTCTAGCTAGAAGATTCTATTGCAACCTATAACGGTTTACTCTGGAATTCCCATTGTGGATTCGAGCTCGACTATTTTTATTATTGCTGCTAATTAGTCAAAAATATCATTGTTTTGAAGATGAAAGGTAAACGGCAGAGGTGATAAAATGATAAATAGTCAATTGAAAATATCGTTGTAAAACTCACACAAACTTTTAAATTCTTTTCGATTATTAATTATTGGTAGAAATAGCGATAGAATATTGATCTGCAATTTTCCTATTACAAGCTATTAAATTGTTTATTCTAAATAATAATGATTATATTATTTTGGAAAATTAATAATAAAATTAAACACACAACAATTCGTTAATTGCTCACACTTCTAACCGTTGTACCGCCCACAATTCAATTAAAAGCACATAAACCCTGCATTACTTAATACCACAGTAGTAATAGTGTTGTACCTATAAGTTACGCACGGAGAAGGACATTTGAATGCGCGTGATGTCTTCCGTCAGAGCAATAATGCGTAGAAAAGGAAAAAGACATAATTAGGGTAAAAAAACGTAGGGGCGAGATGCCCCTGTGAAAAAAACGCAGGTGGCTCCGGCCAGGTTCGAAAGAGGAACGTCGAGTGGAATAGAAAGAGATCCAGATGCTTATCGGCGAAGCCCCGAGATCACGAGGCGCGATCTTCGCGTACGCACGCGCGTGTAATGGAAACTCAATTAGCACACCACAACTCACGTGCCGAGCGAGACGTTAGGAGGGATGTATAGCTATATACCGCACACCTGCCTGCTTTTTCGAGCTTCTTATCTTAGAGATGGATGGCACTCGCCTATGATACACAGACACACACAGGCCGCAGCACACCTAATTATAGGCGAAGCTCGCGCGGCCGAAAACGTTTCTCCACCGAGCCACTTACGAAGCGCTACATTCCGGGCTCCTTATTCGCTTTTTCGCTTTTATCCAACCTTCTTCGGGCATTTTTCTTGGGTAGTTATAAAGTCGCTCGACCGACACGGCTATAATGCGAAGCGTTAAACGTCGCGACTTAGCGGCTTTTACTGTACCCACAAATTATACCCAGGCGATGCTCGGTGTTTCAGTATGATAACATTCCGAAATTGACTGTATACAGTGGCTGAGGAATTCACTATAAATTTTTGATTGAATAGTTGGAAAAATTTCCACATTTTCTTTTGATAAAAAGACGAGCTAGTGCGAATGAATATATTTGTTGTAACACATGCACGATTTTGTCGTTTTTCGACCTAAAAAGAGGTTCTAAACTGACTTTTTTTTTGACCGATTGGATAAAAAAATACTATATGTGCCCAGCGAGCGCAAAAGGCGGGCGCTAATGGATTTTAGCGTCCGCTGGGCAAAAAAAAAGTCACATTAGGACCTCTTTTTAGGTCGGAAAACGGCGAAAATCGTGCATGTGTTACAAAATATACTATTTCCGAACCCGACCACTGTATAATGTCGAACTGATCTGCGCACATATGATAAAGGGTAATATCTAGCCGGTCTCTGAGAAAGCCGTATTAGTGCGCGAGAGAAAGAGCTACACTATTTGATATTCCAAACGACAATTCGCCGTGCATTTGATATTTTACAATTTAAATGCACACTCGCTTGGTGGGGTTTGGCCGCGCATTGTTCACACGGGCGGGAAAGTCGCGAAAGCTTTTTCCATCCGCATTCTTATTTCATCTTTTTTCTTCGAGACATCCCTCTCTCTCCCGCTTCCTCCTTGAGATATTCGGATTGGCCGTCGTCGGCGTCGTCACGTAGGAATATTTACCCCGTGTGTATAGGCGGCGGTGGCGCGCGGCGCATCACAATAGCCCGCTGATGAATGCCGGTATACATTTACATGGGAAATGCCTTCTGCTTGGGAGAGCCGCCTGCCCGCCCACCGCGGAGTCGATCGCGGCGAAGTGGTCCAGAAGACTGGAAGATCGTGAAAGGAATTCCATACGGACGGCGGCGCGCCATTTTCCGTTTCGCCGAGGCGAATCAGCCGAGTTTCGTGTATATACGCTGCCGCCTGCGCGCTATACCATAGGTACGGCATTGTGCATGAGAATTTCGACGCCGTCCGAAGAATTCAGGCTGCGCGAAAGGAACGAGAAACTTGCTATGCATACATGGAAATTCCTCAAACGTAATAAGATTTCGATTGTCAATTTGCGTACACTCAATTTCTCGTCTTTTCATATTCATTTCAAGTTTCTAAAAAACTAATTTTATTTGGGATTGTCAACCGAGTAAATCTGATATATAAGTATTCTTTCGGATAAAATTTATTCTTTAAATATAATTATTTATTCTATCATGAATTTTATTAGGAGAACAATAAATCCTTATAACTTAAAAGTTTTAATCAAAGTTCCGGTTCTACAAAAGCAATACGAAAATTCCAATGTAACTTAACTAATTTCAAACAATAAATTTTATATTCCAAATAATAGTGACACATGATATTACTTTGGAATGGTGAAGAATTGTTGTACTTGAATTTGTAACGATTAGCAATATTGAAGTGTATAGCAAATATACATAAAAGGAATGCGCGTGCGAAATCAATAAGACGAAATTCCAGATGAATGATATATCTCGAGATGTTTCGCGAGAGCGGTCTGCATTGAAGTAGCAGTGAATGTCAATAAAAAGCGAAATGAGAGGAAGCGCGAGAGAAAAAAAAGGAGGCGACTATAAAAGCGAAAGGAGGTTCGTCTATAGGTGCGCGAGACAGCGGCAGCAGCAGCAGCGTCGTGTCTCTTAAAGGGGTAGGAGTGAGTTGCCATCAAGCGCTTCGGTCGTTTATTAAACACGGTCTTAAGCTCACTCCCTCTCTTTCTATCTGTCGCACAAGCCCCGTCCCTTTAAAGCGCGCGCGCACGCGTGGCACAGTTAAAGCAACGGCACCGACCTTGATAATAGTTTATGAAGGAGGCTGGCTGCGCGCATTGGTTCCGACGTCGGGGGTCACGGCGCACCGAGTCAGGGGTGGGTTTATGTCCCGGAATTAATTAACCTACAACCCTCCGGTCGTCGTCCTCTGCTCCATCTCTCTTTCGCCCGTTCGTTCGCTCGCTCCTGCAATCTCGCCTCTTTCTCTCTGTCTCTGCAGCCGAGCGAGCGAGCGAGCGAGAGAGAGGGAAAGCGCCATCCAGCCACTTTATACTCTCAACTCTCGCTCTCGAAATTCCATTACCCACTTTCTCTCACCCCCTCGTTTGCGCGCCCGCGTTCTAACTTCTCGCGCGAGCTTTCATCCCCGCAACGCGCAGTTTAACTGCTTCCAACACTTCGGTCCGCTTCCGACAACTTTCACCTAGCCGCTCTCATCTGCTCGCACCGCAACCATATATATAAGCATACAGCTTCCTCGATTCTTTCCCTACATCATCCATTTTATTTTATTTTTTTTTCACAATACATAATTATTCAACGAGTTCTTAGCTGAAAAGAAGATCTATCGCTCGGCCAGTAATTGAAGTATATTATAGATGATGGAAACGGCAGCGGTCTATCCATTAATTTTGATTTGGTCCGAGCGCGGCGAAGCTCTCAATTGATTCAGCCGGTTGTCTTAAATCAAGGCTCTTTCTCAGGACTGTCGGCCGGTCTTTCGGGGTCTTTTAGGCTAATTCGGTGTCCCCCTGGCTGACAAGCGTCGTTACACATTCGATTCAGATTAGTCCTGTCTCGCGGGCGGCGAGGCGCCGCTGGCCTCCTCTCTCGCGGCTTCATCGACAAGACGACTATCTCGGGAGGACATTCGTCTTGTTCTCTCTCGCTCCTCCGCAGAGGGGATCCATTTCGCATCCTGTCACTTTGGGATCCGTTCGACGGCAGGGCTCGGCTCTTTCTCTCTCTCGATCCCTTCTGCCTCCGCGCGCGTTCCTGTCTCGCGTGTTTATTTGGCCGAGATCCCCGACATAAATCTGGCTGTTTTCGAATCGCGCACGCGTGCGGCCGCCGCTCTGTCCCTGACTGAAATATGATAATGCATGCGCGAGAAGCCGGCGGAGATGGGACGGAATGGCAACGACGCTGAAGAAGGTAAATCCGCTTCCGGAACTTTCGCCTCGGTTCGCCTTTTATACGGACGCGCCTCTACGTATATATGCATGTACGCGTGCAGTGCGGCTGTTCGCTCGGCTGACGAGAAGAGGAGCGACGTGTACGCTCGGCTTCGCCTGTCGCTGACTTCGTTTTTCTTTATTCCTTTCGTCGACCTTTCACTAGCTTTTTCGGAAAGCAAGAGAGAGAGGGAGAGAGAATGATGGAGAAGAGTACAGCGCCGATACGAACATTTCACAATGCGTGAAAAGTTTGCGGATTACTCATGCGGATGTCAAGTTCCATTGCATTGAATACATTATATATACAGAAAGTTCACACTGAATAAATCTTTCATTGATAAGCTATATATACCGCGAGATTGTGTCTTCATAGAGCGAGAGTCTCTATAATATCTTTCCACAAACTAGCGTAAATGCAGAATATGATGTCTGAGTTTTCACTATGATTAAAAAACAAACTTGAATTTTACGGCAAACCCGTTTTCTATGTTTACAAACGAATAGTTAATAGTGATAAAAATGTGGACTACAATAATGGGGAAAAAATACAAAAATCTTTATAAATTCAATTCTTTCCCTGGTAGAAAATGAACTATATTTTATAGCTAACGTGTCAATCTAATGGCAGCATTTCTAACACATGATGCAAAAATAATGTAATTCATCAAAAAATTCTACTATTTCTTAGAATATCTACTAATGAAGTGTGCGTAGGTTTATTTCGAATGGGTACATAATTATAAAATACAAGACATGTTAATTTAGCCATAAAGTTAACTAAAAAATATAGCTAGTTTCTGGTTAACATTGCTACCAGGCTCTTTGTTTGAAAAAAAAACTGTTAATAATATATAAAATAATAATGTGACGTGTAGTATGTCACTCAAAAATAAAAATTTCTATTTTATTCAGCAATATAATTCTTTGTTAACAACCTAACGATGTTATGTTAATCGAGTAAAAGACAACGCGCAAGTGTGCAAACGTGCGCCGCGCAAACAAGTAGTAAGATGAGGGTGCGAAAAGTATGGCTCGTAAGCGAGTAGAGGAGGCAAAAAGAGTACTTTGCTCTCCTTCTCTTTGAAAACACTCATCCCACGTGATGTTTGGCCAAGGTATGTGTACCTTCCCTCTCTCCTTCCTCGCAAAGGCGCGCTTTCGCGTTTCAATTTTAAAAGTCAGTTATGATCTGCCGCGCTAAAAGACCGCGTGCGCGGTCGCGCTTACACAGCCGCCGCGGGTAATGCGGCCGGGCGTGCGTGTCTCTACATATTTTCTCCTCTTATACGCGTATATATTCGCCACTCGTGTGTACTCTGCCTGTGGAGGGCGCGCACCGAGATAAGCCCTCGAGCTTTTATTTTTACGCGAGCCTGCTCCTACGTTGTATGCGCGCCAGTGTATATGTGTAAGGTGCGTGCAATCTTAAAAATTTATCGCCCACGCGCTCCCCTTACAACTAAATGGCTAAAACGTTTACCTGCGAGTGTTGCCTGGGCCTGCGGTTACTTCTCCTGCTTCTTACCGCGATGCTCTCGCGTTTAATTCACTTGTTTCCACGTGATTTTCCAGCCGACGTAAATAGATGGGAGTGAAAAAGATTTCTCGACCAGGAGCAAACACACGCGGGGACCTACTGCGCGCCCCGCAGACACACAAGAACTGTGCTCGCCTCGCGCACGTGACGCGAAATAAAGCTTTCTCGCGTGCGTGCGGGTTTCATCCTTCCTCTCCTTTTTCCTCTCTTTCCCTAGATTCGGCTGTCCGGGAGAGAAAGAGAGAGAGATGAACGTGTAGGGCGACAGCCTGTAGCGGAAAACAGGCTGCACCCTTATCGGAAAAAATAGCGCCCAATCAGAGGCGGCTCGGGGGCGGTGGGAAGGGGGGCCGGGGGCACGACTTCGCCGGGGGAAACACACATAGCGCGTGCATCGTCGTAGTCGACGTGGCCCCTCACCCCCGCTCTCTCTATCTTTTTCCCTATACGCGTCTCTGGAATTCTCTGCGATCGGTCGCCATGACAACCCCGTCGTCGTCTTTCCTCTATATACGCGCGAGCTGCGCGCGTGTGTGTTGGGGTTGTGCCGCCACCACCGCGCGTGCAGGCGGACATCAGAGGGGGCACGGCGCGTGAGTGCCCCTCATTCTGACTGGATCGCGCGCGCGCGCTCTCTCGAAGCCTCGGGAATTTCGAAATGTCGAAGACGAAAATGCGATTACGCGAAAATCGTCGCGGCGGCGCTGCACGCACTCACGCGCGCGTGCCCGGGGAGAAAAGGAGAGATCAATCGCAATTGCTACACTCTCATTCGATATACCCGAGAGTGTTATTTCTTTCCTCGACTACCTAATGGATTAGTCGGCTTCGCCTTTGGGGTTAAAAGATTCACCTGTTACACGGATTCCTTCTTCCTTCGAGCTTACGATAACAACCTTTTCTTCTAAGTACAATGATCCCAACATTTTTCAACATCAAATATAAGTCTAATATTTCTCTTATATAATTTTCTATCTTTATAAAGGGTTTCCATGAAAGAAAAATCAATTCCCAAAATTGAATCATCGATTAACTGTGGGTGGGCTCGAGCTTTCTCAATTATTAAGATTGATTAGCAAGGAAAGTTGCGCACCGCGTGATCTCAAGTCGATCAGACGTCGATTCGGCACGGCGCCATTAATCTGCAATTTATCGCGAAGGGTGGATTTAGGGATGCGTTCAACTTGGGAGAGAAAATAAATTCCGAGACGAGACAGACATGACACGGCAGATAAGAGAAAAAGTGTAGCGCACGCAGCTGTATATCGTGAGGAGTCTCGAAGAAGCTCTTAGGCGTCGCGTCAACCATTGAAAATAGAACTTCTATCGCTTATGATTGATACGTCTGTCAGGAGAATATCGTTTATTAAGTGATGTTTGTTTCTTGGAATATGAAAGTATCATTTTTCAAGAGAGACTAACTTTTCGCACTGGGAGTATTAAAAAGACTTTATATATTTTTTTTATTATTCGTTAACTTTAATACTGTTACAAATAATTGACTCACAATCTAGGACGTTCTTCGAATAGTACCCATAAGGACATAATTCTCATAGACTTAAAACTATCATAATAACGGTTCTCCAATTAGATTAGTTTTTTATATAAACATTATCAAACAATAACAACTTGTAAGATTCTTTTTAGAACAAGATAACATACTTTAAATTAAACCGAAATATTCTAGTTGAATATAGCTTATTATTGACAACATAAGATTTAATTTTGCTCGTGAAAACTTTTCATTAGAGATCGGTGCCTAAAACGTTGATAACGTGGTAATCGAGCGTAGTAAGCCGTACTATTTTTAAAGATTTAACAATTAGAATAGTCCAGTATGTTCAAATATTTATAATTATCATATTGTGTATTTTAGCATTTGTTCATTTCTTCTTCTTATTATTTGAATTTTTAATTCTGTTACATATAAATAGTATTCTTATTATGGTTTTTTGAATGTGCATTTCTCGATTCCTCTGCCGGACCAAAATGTAATTTAACCAAATCCTTAACTAAACTTAACTGAACCAAATCAGTTGCTGATATTATATTTATTACGTATAAATTCATCGTAAACTGTAAATCTTATATAAGGATATCAATTGAACCTTAAAAAATGATTTAGTTCTTTGTGTAAAGATGATAAAAATGATTATATAAGGTAACCTGAAATGCGTAAATGCAAAAATGTAAGCTAAAATATACATTGGCTCTCTCGCGGACGGAATATGAGTATAGTAATTCAAATGTTCAATGTTAGGCATCTTCCCTTCGAATTCTTTAAAAACAATATTTTAAGGAAAATGTGAACATATTTTTATCATTTATGTTATTAAATTTGACCATTCTTGTAAAAAAAAAATAATATTTAGCTTGACCTATTTCAAATAGAATTTGAGCTTGACAATTGTAGACTAAGTCACTGTTGAAAGTAAAAACAGAGGAAATACAAGGACTCGGGGGAGAAAGGAACTTTATGAATGAATAAAAGTAAATAAAAGGAACTTTTTCTTTCTTACATGTGCGCGAGAGCCAGCTGTGGCTGTACATAAGCGCGCAAGCTGAATGCAAATGAGCGGGGGAAGGAGAGAGCTCGCGAGATTCAAGGGCAGCGCACACTCCTTCTAGTCGTCGCGTGATCTCCCAACACTTTTACCCGGATTAAGGGGACAAATTCTCACGAGGATCTTATTCCCGCGACGAGTCGATCTACTCAATTCCATTTCGAAAAAAAGGAGAGGAAAGAAGAGAAAAATTTGCGATCTCTCCCTCTCGCTCTCCCGCGTGTGAGCGCCGTTCTCGTTTACGCAGGATCCTTTTTCTCCTTTTTTTCTTTATCCTCCCTACGTCCTTCTTCATCTCGGGGTGCGTAGGATTTGAAGCCAGCGACGCAGCAGAATCCCCGTTGACTGTGATGCGCTGATGTAAATGGAAATTTTTCTCTTTACATCTGTTTCCTCCTTCGCCTCTTATTTCCCGATTTCTTTTTTCTTATCCCTGCGCCAGCTCGTCGCAACACTCAAGAATGAAACTCAAAATAAACTATAAACAAAAATGAACGAAACATAAAGTAAACAAAATAATAAAAATATAATAATAATAATCATTATTGAAGCAGAAATAAAAATTTTTTGAAATAAATCTAAGAAATGTATAATACTTTTAGATGAAATGAGAATAGAGAAGAAAAAGTATAAGTGAATAAAGCCGATGAAATGAAAAAAAAATCGTTAAAAAGTATATATTATGTTATAATAAACTCTTGAATACTTTATGTGTATTTTAATATTACGATATGATATCGAAAGGAAGAATGTATTATTTACTATTGCATTGACATTCATTGGTAAATTTATCATCAAACTCTTTCATCGTTCACGCAAAATAAAGACGGAGTGACTGAATATAGTAAACTTAAGACCTAGACCTTTCGGAAAGAGAAAATCTTTTGGATACAATATTCAATTAGTTTGCGATAACCGAAAGTCCGAAGAATCGTGATTAGGAGAGATGAGAATAGTATTGATGCTCGGCATGGGGCTATTTCCCTGCCAAGGTCCTTTTTCTCTCATCAGTGTGTGCTCATCCCATAAGCAGAGGCTCCCAGAAAACACGCGATATTCTGCTACATGTTCTCGCAGTCTCGTTGCACGAGAAAGAAAAGAGAAGAGGAGAGCCGATGGGAGAAGGAGTCGGAGGCCGGTAACAATGTCGCGGATAAGGAGTTGGAGCTCGGGGGTTGAAGAGCCTGGATGTACGCGGGGAGGTAGCTCCGCAGAGAGAGATAGAGAGAGGTAGTGAAGTTAGAGGGAGGACCAAGAGGGGTGTAGTATGTGTGTGGGGGCGCGGGTGGGTGACGTTAGGTTGGGGTTATATGTGTAGAGGAAAATAGAAAGAATTCAGATCACGGGATGTACCTCTACGCTATTGCCAGCAGAGAGAGAGAGGGAGAGACGCAGGGAAAAGGATGCGAGAGAGAGAGGGACGAAGCCACGGGGGGGAATTCGCCGGTATACGAGAATGGAATCAATACGCAGAGCACCAAGTGTGTGCTTTGCCCCACATGCGTGTTTCCATGGGGCGTCCAAATACACAGCGCGAGCGAGCGAGCGAGAGAGAGAGGCTCCCCTACTACGGGGGGAGGCGAGGGCGGGTTCCATCTCCCTGGGCACACCCTCGAGATATATACGGGAGACAGAGATAGAGAGAACGCTCACGCGAGCGAGCGAGCGAGCGAACGGCAACCACGCTGTGCTGATGCGAATTTTCGAGAGAGGAATATTTCCCTTTCAAATTTTTGCAAGATAGGCTTTCGTATATTCCCGTTCTCTTTCACTCGCTCTCCTTCCTTTTATTTTTTATTTTATACTTAATATAAAGCCATGAATTCACAAAATATTCGCCAAGAAGCACCCTGGTATATAAGGTACCGTAGGATATAACCGGGCGCACGATATTGTGATCTTGTCAATAGTTTCGCTTCTGAATATTTATTAAAGTATTTCGTAAATTGAATTTCTTTTTTCCTATTCAACGCTCAAATAAATTCGAGACCATTTTCAATTTATTACAACAAATATTGAACAATATAGTAGCAAAAATCTGCATACCGTTTCTATGAGAAAAAGAAACATGAATATAATCAAAATTTCAAATATA
This sequence comes from Torymus auratus, assembly GCA_900474315.1. Lineage (NCBI taxonomy): Eukaryota > Metazoa > Arthropoda > Insecta > Hymenoptera > Torymidae > Torymus > Torymus auratus. The sequence continues at coordinate 17,082 of UXGD01000542.1, read as the reverse complement.
AAATTTGTGGACTAGGGGCAACTTTGTAATATGAAAGAAGAGTCACATTTTAGTAGATAAATTTCATAGGGGAAAAAAGACGCTTGAATGAACATAAATCCATTATTTAAGCAAAAGTTGGGAACATAAAAAGCGCCTCGCTCATGAACTTTGCCATTCGTTTCACCTAGTTTCTGTCCGTGACATTATTTCGAGTAATACAGCGGTTAACAAGTGGCTGCTAGCAAGAATATAGCGAATCAGAAATGAGAGTGCGGAAAAGAGAGAGAAAGAGGGAAAGTATCGGCGTAAAAGAAAAAAAAAGAAGTAAGAAAAAAGTCTCTTATCACCCTCTTTCTTGCTCTCTCTTTCATTCTCGTTCCCGAGTTGAACGAGCTGCGAGCGCGAGCACGCGGCACACAGCTGATGTAATTTGATTCGCCGGGAAAGTGTAGAGAGCGAGTTCTCCCGGAGGCTCCATGACCTACCCTTACACATTAATTATAAGGGGAATCTCTCGGCGAGATTCCTCTACCCCTACTTTGCCTCATTTTCTCTCTCGTTTCGCCTACTTGGCTCCGCGCGTGCGTCGCCTCGCTTCTTTCGCTCTCACTTGCGCTCGCGCGCTCGCCTCCTTCCACCGCCGCGCTCATTCACGTCTTTCTCTCCTCACACTCCCTGACCTTAAAAAGCGCGCGAGAGACTTCGCCCCTAAATGAGAGGGTAGCGCGCACTTACCTTCTAAAGAATGTAAACAACCTCGTCGATTTAACCTCCGACTCCGTACGTTTACCGCCTCTTTTTAAGTCTTTAAATCTCTTCTATCGATTCGTATTACGTGTCATTTATATTACCGAAAGACTCTATCCACTTGTAATTTTCTTATCTTGGTATTTACTACGATCATTTTTATTAAATTTATTACATTCATTCTAAAATTATATTTCTTGTAATTCGAACGTTAGTTTTTATAGCTTAAACAATCGAGTCTGACCAATGATGATTCTTTCTACTAAAATATATGATAATTCTAATAGAATTACTGGTACAATTTTTTATTACAAATAAGTTTTATAAAAATGTATTTTAAATTATATTTAGCTGTGTGTCTCTCGAGTTTCAAGATATATTTATTATGGATGTTTAAACTTTGTATTTTAAAAGGAACGTGAGTAATATTTAGTCAATATTACTAAAGCAAATGCGAGATAATTTAACAGCATATATATATTTCCAATTACAAGTTATTTCCCGTGAGGTCTCAATAGGTATTGAGAAGCCAAGCAGCGACGGGAGTATAGTGGGAGCGCGTGAGCCCCGCTCGCACGTGTAATCTACGATAAGCTCGTATTACGGCTCTATATCTCGCGCTACACGCGTGAAACTAGCCCGAATGCAGGCGGGCAAGAGAGGGGGGGGGGGGGGGGGATGAGGAGATGGATAGAGCTCGCGGTGTTGCGTCACCGAAGGCATTGCACCCTTAGCCTCGCCCGCCCCACTCCACAATTTCGAGTCGGTTCATCTCGGCTCCGCTTCCTCTATCCCTCCTATCCATCCATCTATCCATCCATCCATCCAGCCAGCCGAGCTGCTTTTCCCAGAGCCGCCACCGTCTTCCATTCCTCCCGGCCGTCTCCTCGGCGACACTGACGTCCCGACATCCCGGGAGCAATCCCCGGTCCCTTCGAACCTATATATACACTCCTGGCAGAGAGCTCCGCCAGAGCTAGCTTCTCCAAAAAGACGCCTTCTCTATCTTCTTTCTCTCACCTTTGCGGCTCCTCTCCGCGCTCGTTCGCACATTCAATAATGTAGATACATGTCGAAGGCTGCATCTACAGAGACGCAGAGAGAGAGAGAAAGAGGACGTCATACATGCGCGTAAAAGGAGACGCGCGCGCGAGGGGCGGAAAGGGGTGCGTATCCTCTTTCGCGAAATAAAAGGTAGCGCTCCTGCCTCTCTTCGCTCTCTCTCGAGATGAATCGAAAATATAGGTGGCTGCCTCTGCCCGTCTTTGTTGTCGCCTGCAATACTGCCTGCGTCTTATTCAAAATTCAATTTCGCATTTCCCTAAAAATACTGTATTCTCTTTTCTTTTCCACCCGCCTCTCTAATCTCAGACAACTATAGGGTTTAATACGAAATTCGCTAAACTTCTATTTTACTCGCGTGGAATAATATGTATTATTAACAGGTGCTCTCGTAGAGGAGAGCCAGATTGCGAGGCGGGACAATCACTGCCAGTTTTTCCAGATTTGCGCCAGGAATTGTATAAACAAAAACGTAGCGACAAAGCAAATATGAATAAATAGGAAAAAAGGAGAAGCAGGCAGCCGCATACGAGGAGGGTGAAATGCCAGTCACAAAGAAAAGCGAGTGATATGTACGTACGCGCGCGCGCGAGACGAAGGTATGCAGGGTGAATATTTTACGAGGAAAATTCAGTTACCATCCAAGATTCGCGAGACACGTAGACACTCCCCTTGCTCTCCATCCCTTTCTCTTCCTCTGTTTCTCCTTTTCCTCTTCTTTTTTCTTTCTCCTTTTACCTCATGCGAGGTACTCGCACGAGTACTTCAGAGTTAGTTAGAACGTTTGCTCTGCCATTTAACATCTACTCTCGCCAAGAATCCTGCTCCAAGAAACTTTTCGCGCTGGATTTCTCTTATTCTGAACAACCTGCTCCACAATAGCGTCTCTTCTGCTTGCGCTTCGTTAAGCATCAAACAAACGCTTTTATGGCTATTAAAATTCATGCCAAATTCTAATGCGCGCACTGCATTTATTTTTCTTGCTTCTTCGTGCCTTCTTCAAAGCTCTGGGGATGCTTATTTATCGTATGTTACATTTAGAAAATATAAACTAATTTTTTCGCCAAAGATTAGTTATGCGAATCTTCTTAGGTGGCTAAGCCTTTGAATTCTATAGCGTCATGCACTTTTCGAGATTGTGTTACTTGAGGCAGTCTGTCGAATACTGAAAAATATGCTCGCACGCCAGATACGTCATAAGAAGATTTAAAAATTTAATATCGCGAAATATCGAATTTCCAAATATATGACGGCTGCCCCTGTGAAAAGTGTCAGAATTGCAAAAGTCTTGCCTCGCGTCGTCGCTGACTCGGGCTTCCTCCTCCTCCTCTGCGGATCGTAGGAATAAAAATTGTCAGAAGGGGGTTGTTTGGGATTTAGGATAGGTATATACGTGTGTATGCGTGTAGGGCGGGTAGGGTGGGTAGGGAAGAGAGGGAAGGCTGAGTCGACGTCTTTCAGGACGATGTATAAGCGTAGCGCGCTCTCGCTCTCCCGGCAAGAGAAGAGGCAGATAGAGAAAGCCAAGAAAAGAAGCGGGATACGGGAGATTCGCGTGTCTGCCTGTCCTCCTGTACCGGGGGGCGCACATCAGCAGCCGCCACCAGCCCTCCCCGCGAGCGCAGGAAAAGGAAAAGAGTCTTGGCAGCGAGACGCGGGAAAAGGATGGCGCAGCCGGAATCCAAGCTGGGGGAGCGAAAGGGGCTCTAAGTATATATATGGAGCTATATAGCTATACACAAGTGCGTGTGCACGTATAGAATGGAATGGATGTGGGATAGAGCGAGCGAGGGAACGCGGGAGTGCGCGCCCGCGAGGGAGGGAGAGGCTGAGAGTCGGATAGAGCAGGTAACCTAATAGAAGAGGCTCGAGCCAACGTCATTGGCAGAAGACGAGGCTGTCGGGACTGGCTTCGCGATTTTCAGACGAATTCACGGGAAAGAGCGAAATCCCCGAGACCCGCGGCAACGCGCGCATCTTGTGGAAATTCTACATATCACTCGCTATATAGGAGCCCTCTATATATCTATATCAATGAAAATAATTCAACGCTCGGTATTTCCTTCGCTCAGCCCCTCCGCCTCCACCTTTTGTGCTGAGATCGAAATTTTCCCGCGATTTCAAATTACTGAGAACTAGCTAGAACTCAAAATTATTATTCGGATTTTAAATGAATATTATTATATAAAAGTGGAGAATTTACACAAAGAAAATCTTAGAAAACTACCTCTACCTCAAATATTTTAAAAAGAAGATGTAAAATACACCACATAATTCCAAGAATCATTCTTTCTTTTTTTTAAATTATCTTTCAAACCAATATTTACCCCGAATTTTTATAATTTATTTTCGGACCCTTTTACTTGTTGGTTAAATAATTTTCTGTAAAATATATATAGTACCTATATGTGCAAAACTTTTAATAAAATATCCTTAACGTTTTGACAACGTTTTTTAAACATTGGGAGTTCTTGTGATTGGCGATTGTCATGCTAATTTGATACTTTATATTGATTCTGCACTCCCCAACCCCTCGCGATTTCACGAGGTATAGCTCCTTTCCTTCGTTCCTCCTTCTTTTAAATCGCTATTTGCGTGGCTTTCTTCCAAATTCATAAAGTGTGTCGTGTAATTGAATCGGATTAAACGTGCAAATCGTTCGACAGTCGTTTGATGTCCCAAGCGTATCAATACTTCCTATATTAGTTTTATGGCATTTGATAAACTTATTGAACACCCAATTTACCAATTTTTGTCCGTCTACCTGTAATTCTATGATTCAATTTAAAGGAGCAAACTGTGAATCTATCAAGAGGAGCTTTTCGAAATGTATTAAATATAGTTATTAGAAATTTAGATGTTGTACTCTTTATTTTGAGAAAAACAATCAAGACATTTCTTGGAGCCAAATGGTGGTGTATCAATGAATCAAAAAGTTGGAACATGCTTGTACGATTGTGGACGGAATAAGAAAGTTGAAAAACGTCATATTAGCTTTTCGGAATTTAATATAAAATTTTATGAAAAACGGAGTTGGCGAATTTCCCCGCGTCATATTATGAGGATGAGTTGGCTGTATCCTACCGAGTTGGGTTGAAGATCACTCGGCGAAAATAACGAAAAATTCGGGGTGCGCGGGAGCCTCTCTCGAGTGGAGTACTCCACATGTACCCACACGCGCGCATACACACACCACCCTCATACACAGATACATATATAATATAGAAGAGATTTGGAAGCCTGCGCATATCGCGAAATTGACGCAGAGCATGTCTCTTGCTGGCAAAGCCGTTTACATCAGAGGAATGCCAATAGCGTGGGATGCAGCGACGGAGTCGCTCGCGGGAAAGACGTGAAGCAAGAAAGAAAGAAATAGAGAGGAGAGGAGAAGACGGATTCCTACGGGGTGTGGGTCCTTATGAAATTATCATGAATACGGCAAAGTTCTGACGCGGCTGGCTGCAGGCAGTCTTTCGGAAAATCGGCGATATGAAACACTGGCGGCTGAGCCGCCGCGCTGCTCCTTTCTCCAGTTTTTCTTTTTCTGTCCTCGACGTGGAAAAAGTGAAAAAAGAGAGCAGATCCAGCGCGTGCGCATGGACGCCGCAAAGGGAACGAAAACAAACGAGCGCGGGGCTATAGAGAAAGAGAGAGAGAGAAAGGGTGGGAGGGGGTGACGTTGGAGAGAACGTCATTCCTTTAAACTTTGGCTCGTCAGGGCAAGAAAGTATTGAACTCACCCTTCTGGAAGATCTGAGGCGCCCACGAGGTCGACGTTGGTTTCGTGCCCCCGCGTTCTTTTTCCCTTCTCTTCTTTTCAAAACGATCATCTGAAAACCCAAGAGATTTTTTGTCTTTAAGCATTGCTCTCTCTACCACTGTTTTACTTTTGACAAGCTTTGTTCGAGGTTATTAAAACTATATGTTTTTCCTCTCACATAAAGCTTTATAAAGATTAAACATAAAGTTTTTCTAAAATATGTTCAGAAACATGTTTTTACGTGTTCTAGCTTTCGAAAATTAAATTTTTTATACTTTTGGAGCTAGTTTATTGTCCAAAAAACTGCTGTAACATCATGATAATTGTGTGAAAAGCATCAGTTTGCAAAAAATTGAATAGGTTTCATTTTTTTAACAGGACCAGTTGTTTAATATCTCTAAAATGATTTCATTGTTTGGTGAAATTCGGGCATAAGGTTGAAAAATGTTAAAGTTTATTTGGTTTTTAATTTTTTTATTACTTTGAATCATTGTAATAATAATTTGAAGAAATCATTGTCAAACTTTAAGTTTTACTTTTTATAACTGATATAAAAGAATAATAAATTCAGTTTGTGGCAACTAAGATGAAAATATATTTTTTTTTGTGTAATAAATTAGAACATTAAAATTATTTATTATAAAATATAGTTGGTAGTATAAACTCTTTTTTCTAAATTTTATTAAAATGTCAAATGATAAGTACTAAATTGCAGTTTATACAAGAAAATATATATATGTTATAGGTTTGATTAATACCTTAGCGTATTATAGTTTTTGCACGGAAAGTAAAGTGAGCTTTCTTAAAGATGGAAGATTTGTGACATTTCACGTCGCCGAAAACTAATGTGAGCTCGGGGTTCTTAAGAAGCCGGGGAAGAGGGAAAAATGAAAAACGTCAAGAAACGCCGAATCAGCCTGAGAGCGAGAGGGAGAGACGGAGGGGCGGGGTGGTTCAACTAGCTACAGTTGAAATTTATAGTCGGCTTTTAGCGTCTGAAATTGATTCGCCGAGTAAACTGATACGTAATGGGGTCTCTATCTTTTCTCTCTTGCCCTCCTTCCGACGAGAGTCTCAATCAGAGAGACACCCCTTTTACCATAGGAGAGAGCTGCTGCCACGCTGCTTCTTATTTAACCAGAGGATTTCCTCTCGGATTTCTTACTCACTCACTCGCCGATATTTGCACATAACATTTAAGAGCACTCTCAAAAAACTCGATTACTTGACATGCTCGATTTGCCCTTCACATTTCCCGATTAGCTTCCAGAGAACAAACAAAAGAACAAGCTTTCTCCAGCCGTTTCTAAAGTAATAAAACTCTAAATCCATATATTCAATAGCTATATTTCCACCTTTTGACTGAAAATTTTGTAACGAGAGTCGTTTGTTATTTACACTCATCAGACAAGTTTAATGTTTAGCAGAAAAGAAGTTAAACTATCGCAGCATACTTGATGGAAGGCGTAACCATCAGAGTTGTTACGAGCGGGCCGATATCACGCGGCATCATAAAAAGCAAAATATATATTTTTAACATTTTTTTTCCTCAGCCTCAGCCGAAGGACTGTTGACGCGTTGATATTACATTTTATAACTGCTCGTGCTATGCGGTTAGAAGAAAATGGAAAATGCCTTTACGGCGTTTATTTATGCCGCGAAAAAGTGCTATCAGAACATTGCATGGCACGCAAGGGGCGTTATACTTGCCAGCCGAGGATTATCAATATTCAGCCGCCTATCTTCGAGCCGTACACGGCTTCGCGTATCGGTTATGCCATGAAAGAAGGAAGTTTCATCGAGAGCATAAACGCTCTTCGACGCCACATAAACACCACGTCTCTCCCTCTCGTCCTCTCTTTTTCTTCCCGTATGCTCGTAAATACATTTCGTCCAGTATACAACATTTTGCACAGCTAATTCTGAAAGTTTAAACTCGCAATAGTATACATTTCCTCGTTGCGATGTTGTTTCAGCACTTTGGTCACTTTGCATAAAGAGCGCGCGAGGCATATCGCAGTTTTTTTCAAAAAGTTCAAAGACCCGTAATTCCGGTGGCGGCCCCGTATCTACCATTTTCCCCGGCGCATGGTTCCATCTCTTTCTCGCTTCGGCCGCTCTCTTCCTCTTTGCATCTCAAAGATAAGACGAGCAGCGAGTCGCGCTGGAGAGCGAGGTATATATCTATATAGATAGAAGCGAGAGGCAGGCGCTGGGTGGGGCCGGATGCGAAACGGTTCAGTGGAAGGCAGCGACCGATAATAAATCATACGATGATACATTCTATCGCGGTGGCGCGCACGAGCGTCGCCCCTTTCTTCGTAGCCGCGCGCACACGCTTTTGCATACACGCTGCTGCAGAGGTAGGTAAATCCGAGGGAGGCAGAGAGAAAGGCGTTCTCGAAACCTGCGGATCCCCGAGACGCCCTTCTCGCGCGGACTTTCTCGGCGTGAAAGAGTGAGCGAGAGAGGAAAAGGAGAGATCGCTGATGACGCCGGTGCTCGCGGCGCTATACCTTGTTGGAAGGCAATCTATCACCCCAGCGGCGCTGCTATGTGCTGCTTCCACCTCTTTCTCCGCTGCCTTTTGCTCCACTTGCCGCCTCGAGAGAGTATCGCGCGAGTGATATCCAGGAATATATATAGGAAGCTGCATTCGCGATAAGATTCGCCAACTCTTATTCCAAAGCACTCGTACAATTTTAAATATTAACTGAGTTACGCCACAGCCGTTTTATCTCTTCGGCGGCGGCAGTTGATAGAATGAGAAATGTGGCCGGCCGAACAATGAAGCGTTATTTTTCAGCCAAGATGGTAGAAGAAGCATCGCGGAGAGGGGGGCGACAGAGAGAGCTCTCCGACTGACGTGGATGAAGTGCGCGGATGCGCGTGCGAGAGACACTGAGGGAAGTTGGGCAATATGTCGTTGAAAGTTGCCTCTCATTTTTAAGGATATAGACACGCACATACATATCCGCACCCTCGCGGCACATTCCGCCAAAGTTGGATTGATCTCGATTGCGCGCGCCTCTTTTCCATCTATCACCACTGTATCGTCGTTTCGTCGACTAGACGCACACCGGGCCCCCACTCGCCGGAATGAAAAATGATCTTCTTACGGGAATTTCGAGGAAAATGCAGTAGACGAATACTTTGGATAATTTAGTTGAATATTATTTGAAAAATAAAACCTAAGTAAAAAGACAGAAAGAATAGGGCGCATGGTAAATTAGGCAAGACATGAAAAGTCAGCGCGCATTTGGAGAGGCGTTCAATTTAAGAAGGAAAAAAGTCCAAGTAGGGGCAAAAAGGGGGTATCAGCCATGAAAATATCTCTCGGGGCGTCGTGAGTCGCGCTCTTTCAATCTCGAAGGAGTCGATTTTATGTAATCTTGTTTGCGAGGATATCGAAAGTTTGGCCATTGCCGAGCGATATTCGGCAGGTTTTTATGGGGCCGTTACTTCCGGCAGCGATACCACCGGCATACGCCATCGAAGGCGCGTTAGGGCTATCCCTCCTCCCTCGCCCTCTGCATTCTCGGAAAAGCCATACGCATGCATCTTACGCTCGGCTCTCGGGGCGGAGAGCCCGAGAGAGGGAGAAAAGAAAAGGATGGGATGGAGCCTGCATCCACGGACTTTTACGAGACACTTTCGCGTTTATGTCGCATGTAAATCTCGCTAATTTCATGACTTTACATATACGGGGGATGCCGCCGCCGCCGTCTGACTTTGCCACTTTGTTCGGCTGCGCTTTCGACTGATATTTGCCGATATTGAACCTCACTGCCGGCGATTACGCTTCTCTTACCCCCAGCTCCGTCCTCCCTGCCTCGCTCTCGAGATTTGCTCTTTTCCTCGGGACTAGCAAACGATTATTTACGAGGCGCGTGTGCGGCGGCATCTCTCCAAACTCAAAACAGGCATTTCTCATGCGTCGCGGATAGAAAATCAATACCCCCAGCAGCGCTGCGGCGGTGGCACGCAAGAGAGCCTTTCCCGCGCGCTGACGGAGCGGCGTTGCCAATCCCTCCGCTCTCGCCGTGCGAAAACCAGACTCTATATACTTATACACTCTCGCGCTTTCCGTTAATTCGATACCAACGAACGACGAAAATTCAACCTCGTTAATTCCAACCTTCAGCGCAGAGCTTTAGCGAGAGGGCGAGAAAGGGGTTCATCGGGGCGTCGAATGAGCGAAATCGCGCAATAATCCGGCTCTTACGGCTTGTTTTTTTCTCTCCTCCCCCCTCGCGGATCTTTATCTTTTATTGCGAGCACGCCGGCTGATTACGGCGGAGAAAGCGCGCGCGCGCGGGAGCAGGAAAAAGAGAGGAAAACGCGCCGGCGCCGACGCCGCGACGGAGCCCGAGCAAAGAGCTGCTCGCGCGCGCGGAATGGAATGGGTTTCTCCTCTGTGTTCAATAATTAAGTGGGACCTGTTGCGTCTCTCGCCAGCACCCCGTTCTATATAACGCCGGAGCTTTCTCTCTCTCTCTCCCTCTCTCGCCTATACACCGATGTATCTCCGGCGCGCGCGGTGCAAGAGGCGGCCTTCGTTATTCCTGCCAATTAAACTCCGTGCGAGAGCATGCGGGGTTCTCTGTAACGATTTTTGCACGCGTACGCGAGGGCTTTTACGCTTACAGCTATGTAGGTCTTGGGGGTTCTATGACTGTGCGTCGGATTCCCGCTAATCGCTGACTGAATATAATTATACAGGAAATCATTTGGGATTTTTTCCAAGGGCAGAAACTTTCTTGGCGCTTTCAAGTTACCTAATTACTTTTTATCCAAGATTTTTTCAAATCAATTCTTTTCTTAATTTCATTTTTATCTCTAACGAAATACTCAGATTTAATTACAATAAAAACATTATGTATAAGTTAATAGAATTAATTATTTGGAGGCCAATCAGTTTTTGTAGTGAATTTCTGAAAATATTTATTTAACTTTACAGACATTTTTAGGGAAAATATATGAAAATCTTTGACAATTCAATAGTAAACATATATGGAAAATAAATTTGAAAAATGGCTGCCCATTCCCTCTCATATATGCGTCAGTCCCGCTCCCCCACGACGCGAAATGTAATTTAAATCGAACAAATTTATTTTTCATCATCCCACCCTACTCGTACGCGCCCACGAAATATCTCGAGCGCTCTCTTCCCGGCCAATCCCTTTATACTTCTTACCCTCACGCATATCGACAGTTCGATTCGAAAAAAGCGCTGATCGTGCGCTCTCTGCCTCTGCACGCTCCACCCTTTGAGGGAGTTTGACCCGACCCCGCAGGATAGCGGCGACCCTCTCGGGAGCCTCGCGACTTTCTTCCACGCTAGAAGGGATTTTCTCTCTTTCTCTTTTTCTCATCACTATGTACCACGAAGACGCAGTCGGCTGCGACTGCTTTCTGCGGATACACAGAAAGCGCGTATATACGCGTGGGATGCGAGAGCAACCAACCACATACATTACACGCGACGTAATCCAAGTCTCTTCTCCCTCTACTCGCGCTGGCATCCTCGAGTGGCAAGTCAACGCGTATATACAAGAATACCTGCGGTGCGCGTTCTTCCAATCGATACGTCCTCGACTGTGTATGCCAAGGCGCACTATCGCACGTAGAAAAATGCAAGAGTTGGGTAACAAAGACTTCTGGCTACGAAAGGTGTGGCATTGTCAAAATTGCGATATATCTCCAAACTCATATTTTATCATTTTCAAAATTATTAATAAACTTTGGAATTTAGTGTTTCTAAAATATTGAAGTAAAATGTATAATGCACGTGAGAGTAAAAGCTGTCCAAAGCAAGACACAATGGCTTTTTCGCAATCAGTAGGGATCGCCAAAGTTTTTTCGTTCTATATCTCATAGGCAAAAACGAGGGTCTTTTCCCACATGCCTGCATTTCGCCGTGTATTGCGCTCGCATCGTTGGCCGTATAAAAAAGGACAGCAGTCTCGCGGTAATCTCAGCCAATCTCGTCTTCTTTCTTCTCGTCTGCCTCCTCGTCATGTGCCTTCCTTTTCTCCGAAACCCGATTACTTCGTTCACTCACCCTCGTCCAGACAACGACCCAATTTTACAATCTTTTCTTCCTTATCTTTCTTTCTTCTTTATCCTCTTTCTTCACTCTCAAAAATTTACCATTATAATGATATTCAAATTATAAGTCTTGATCTATTACCATAAATTTTAGGGAAAACTAACATTCTCTTCAAATTAAAAATGCCTTTTCAAAAATAAGTTTTGAAAGACAGGAAGAAGAACATTCTAGGGTACAATATACATGGAATAGAAGAACACCGAGACACGTTTCTAAAGAAGAAACCATAACATTAATTGTGGTGTGAAAAAAATTTCAAAATAACAATATTTTGTTATTATAGCTGAATTTCATGAAAATGCGATGATACAATGGTTTCGGATTCTCTCCTCATCAAGTGCATTATGCACAAGTAGCTTTTATTTTCTCCATATTATGAGCAATTTCCGCTGTAGTACATGGCTTGACATTCCGTCTCCATACCTTATTATTATAATCATCGTTGTTGTTAGCATGCCTCCCCGCGGTCGACGAGACGAGACGAACATATAAAAATACTGTCCCGGCAATTCCTGAAATACATCACACGACTGTACGAGAGGAAGCGCATATGGAGACAGCGCAAGGGAAAAGGGGAATAGAGCTCGCAGACGCGAATCAATTTTGAAAATAACAATCTCAGCTCTCTGCATCCTTCTCCCAGCCTTCCATCCTTCGCGCAAACACAACGGGGCCGCGGGATTTCGCGCTACTTCTCTTCTCGCTCTCCTCTCTTTCCTTCCTTCTACTAGTTCAATTTCGCTCTCTGCTTTCGCCCGACGAATCTCGCTATACGCGCGTCCTCTCTCGCTCGCGGGGCTCCGATGCAGAGCCTGCTGGCTGCGGCTGTTTCCTTTCTTCGCTATGTTTCCCTCGCCAGTAATGGTCCTGACGTCTGTCGGAATACGCAAAATCTTATTTCGTTCGCCTCGCGCATGCTGCGCCAAGCTCTCTTTCCCTCTCTCTCTGTGTGTATGTCTCTCTCTCTCTCTTATACCGGAGAAGACGCGAGGTAGAAGAGGGAGAGAGAGATCCTTCGATTTCAATAAATCTGAATTCGCGCCGTCGAGCAGCAAGCGTTCCCTGAGCTTTTTCGTTCGTCTCTCCATCGGCGGCATGGCGGACGCCGCGGCCATCCCTGCGACGTGTCCTCTTTTGCACAGGGTATATATACACAGGCCGCATTAGGGGCGTAAAAGTCAACCGTCGAATTGACAAAATTACGATGTCAAGGTCGGGATTTTGGTGCCAGCCGAGCAAAAGCGGATTTCTCTACTTCGCAGTAGCTTTTCTTTTTTCGTTAGACGCGCGGTGAAACATTTCTCGCACTCGGGGAGTGGCTTTGACGGATTGCCTAGATTTTTCCTACGATATTAAATGGAAGCTTTTGTTCTGCATCTTAATGTCCTGGAACTGGATTTTTATTTACTTTTAAACAAATTTTACGTTTTTAACAGTTAAATATTTTTATAAATTATTAAACTGAATAATTTATTGTTATATTTTAGATATCAACCTAATAATATAACACACTATAGTATTTATCTTGTATAAATAATTTCTTTGCATCGTAAAATGTCTCATAGTTGTAAACGAAGGGACAATTCAATTTTCAGGGAATAATCTTCTCTTAGTAACCCTCAGTAGATGCGCTATACGCATAAAGTCTCGAGAGATCTCTCTTTTGAGGTGTATCGCCGAGGAGCAAATCCTCCGGCCCCCGCTTCTTCGCGAAAATCAGCGCGACAGCCATAAACCACCGATAATGCGTGCATAATAACTGCAGTATAAAAGAGAAAAAAACGTAAAAAAGGGAAGAGAGAGCTTGAGAGGGAGAGAGGGATTTTCCCGGGGTAATGAGATATGGGAGATGCCGCGATGCGAGCAGGGGCGGAGACCCGGGGGGTGAGCACCCTGGCGCAGGGGAAGGGGCATTCGCCGTATGTCGCGCGGTAATCTTTTACGGTCTATCTCGCATCGGCCGCGCGCGCACGCGAGGTATATGGCGCGTCGGTTACTTTTTAGAAAGCCATTTTCAATCGCGCGCCCCCGTCGCCCTCAAAGATATTTTTGTCGGATCGCGGCCCATTAGAGCTCGCAATTTGCATGAAATTTAAAATTATGTGCCTAAACAATTTGCCCAAACTTTTGATAAATGTCTATAATAAAGAAAATTCTGATGAAGTGAAATAAATTTAATATTCTACGTTTTATTCAGAAATATTTACTTGATTCTATTATCACGCAGGATTGCTTACTATTTAGAACGGTCCGAAAACTATATGGAATATAAAATACGTTTATGAATTCATAAAAATATAACAATATTGAGACTCTTAAATAAACAAATATAATATGATCGTAAATTTTTCTTTTAAACAATTTTATTCTTTATATTTAAAATAATTTTTCGGTATTGTAAAGGATTTTATGTCTCCAACTCGCATCAGTCGTAAAATTTATATTCCTATCGAAGCTAAATATTCAAATGTGATTCACATATATACAGCTGAGCGCGATGTACCTCAAAACATTGGCAACTTGTGCCTGCACCCCATAAACTCCCCCCCAAAATACACTAACTTTTAATACATTTCCCTCGCCCTCTCATATCAAAGAATTTCAAGCCTCTATTTAAATCCAAGCCGCGCGCGAAACTACCTCTGCTCCGAAGTTCGCTGGGTCTAAAAGCCACGCGAGTCGCAAGCCATATAGAGCAAGCCCAGCCTCCCGCGGGAAGGGGATAAGGGATCAGCCTTCGAAATATACAATACTGCACACTTTTACCGATATACACACCCCTACACGCGTATTCTTATCGCATGGAAGCGACATTATCCTTCGCGCCCTTCGGCGTCTCATCCGTCCCGCGCGCGCCAACTTCTTAATATCGGGCATCATCGTTCATCTCTCCCCCGCACCCACACATGCATGGTGTAAGCTGATATAAATAGCGGATAGTCCTCGAGCTGGAAAATCCACGCGATCAAGCTTATTCGGGACGAAAAACAATAAGCGGTGCACTTGATAAATGAATCCGTGCGCGCGCGTATATAGACTTGCCCGAGAAAGTAACACTAGCTGTGTCGGCGGTATGTATTTATTATACGGCGAGGATATGCCGTACGTCAACAGCGAGTCAAAGGGAGTGTATATCTTATTAAATGCTATTGGCAAAGTAATTTTTTCTCGTTATACGATACTGCGGCGCGGTTTGGAAATGAACGAGGGGCTGTAAAATCGGTAAAAATTGATGGCGGTTCCGCTGTCAGTGCACTGATTTCGTTGGAAAATTATGTTGACTCGGCGCGCTTTACGCGATGTAGTAAATCAAGTACGTGGAAATATTACACGATCATTTTTTCAAGCTAACACAGCTGTGATTGAAATTTTATTTCAAAATTATAATAATCTATATATATATCAGAAATCGATGTACGGTCTTTTATTTATTGGGATTATAAAATATGCAATGTTTTAAATTTAATAATTTTATTGACGATAAAACCGAATGTAATTTATTGCAAATTTCTGTCAATTTATTCGAATAAATAAAAGTGACTAAAAGTATGCGGGAATGCGACGTGGTTAATATTAGCAAAAAACGATATTGTAAAAGCCATATAGAACTTCCATTGGAAAGACACTTCCCTTGAATTTTCTCCATCCCCCTCCTCGACTTGGCAACACACTCGATCGACGCACCAGGGAATACACATTCGTCATGGCGTCTCTCCCGTCCTCGTCGTATAGCGCTGTCCCGCACCCCCGACGCGCCATTCGCCCCCCACGTATATATATACGTATATATAGAAAACAGCACGTGCGCTCTCGTCTCGCGAATGAAAAAATGTGGCCGCGGAAAGAGGCCAGTCCCAGTCGGTCGCAAATACACAAAAACCCTCCCTGCACAATTTATATATATATATACACATCGATCTATATCGAGCGACATCCGGAACGGAAAATTATTGAGAGTCGCGGGACAAGGGCGTTATTAAAAAGTTTTTTCCACCTCGAAGCGCTGCGGCGCGCCTCGGCGCACAAAAGCCGCGTGAGCGCCTCCTCGTTATCAAAGTGCCCGGACGCGCGGCAACCCGGACACGCGCCCAAACAGAGGAAAAAATAAAGGGAGAGGCGCGCGCGCGCACCGCGGAAGGAGCTGCTCTGCGCGAAAACGCAAATTTCGCGGCGCTTTCGTCAATTTCAAAGGGAACAGAGAGGCGCGCGTGCACTGCAGGCGCTGTGTGTTGGTTGTCGCGATGCGCGCATAGATGTGTGGGTGTGTGTTTATAGGAGAGGAGGGAGAGAGAGGGAAGAGGCAGCTCTCTCGTTTTATGGATTCTGCCTCGTATCGCTTTTTCGCGAGTCTTGTGTGCACACGATGTGCGGTATGCCGAGGGGAGGATGGGGAGGCACTGGCTGGTGTTACCGGCTGGAGGATCCCCCGCGAAGCGGGAGGGAGAGAGAGAGAGACGGGAAGAGATAGCTAGCGCGACGAGATAGGCAGGAGAGAGGACTCGACGACGATGTCTGAGAAATATGTATGCCTCGAGGAGGAGAGAATCCTGCTGCTGCCACCGACGACGCTGCTGCCTCGGAGAAAACACACAGGAAGTGGCAGCCGCACCATTACGCTTCGTGCGAGCTCCTCTCTCTCTCACCCATAGTTTTCTCTTTCTCTCTCCTCCTCTGCTTCTCTACATCTATCCGCCAGCCGTATCTCTCGCTCTCTCTCTCGCAGCGGGGATGCACGTATGTGTGTCTCCCTCTTTCTCCGTTATCCCGGCAACGGAAACATTGCCGTTCGAGTGACTCGCGAGAGAGACGCGAAAATGTTATACCCTGCGCACGCTGTGTATATGTATATATAGAGAGAGCGTTATCCGACGAAACAGAGGGTTACCTATACTTCTGCAGCACAAACAAAGCCCCGACCGCTGCCTCGCGAATCTTGACTTTTGCGGAAAAATATTTCTGGTCTGACTTTCACCGACTCGTTCTACTGCTGCGACGCTATTATATGCCTGGACGCATTGTTAGGAAAAACGAGTGAATTTTCCGAGCTCCGGGATTTTGATTTTTTCAATTGATGGTATGTGTATATTTTACGAAAATGCATTTTTATCAAAATGAAAATATTACACTTGAAAATGAAAAATTACTTTTAGATTTTTTGTTACTTGTTTCTACTACTCTCCAAATTCGAATAAGTGAGATTTACTTCAAATAAGTGAATATTCACTTATATGAAGTGAATTTTCACTTATTTAATTTTAGAGGGTATGCACGGAAAAAAAAATAAATTCTACATTTTACACAGGTGATTTAACTTCATAAAAGCAAGTTTATTTTACTTTCAAAAGAATTAGTAGAAACTACTTAAAAAAAAGTAGAATTCACATTTTAGTAAAGTAAGATTGGCATTATCCTTTGAGAT